>JAODFW021587722.1:0-13570 GCA_027575235.2 Palythoa mutuki
CCACTTCCATCTCTGTCAAACACACGCAGCCCCTCGATGAAGTCTTCCAGACTGCCTTGTGCCTTTTTTTGGTGTGTGGAGTGTAAAATTGGAAGAAATTCTTCAAAGGTTATCCTCTTGTCACCTGAAAGAAGCCGATAGGTCTCCCGCAAAAACTAAAAAATGGTACATCTTACCTATTTAAACCGTACCTTAACCTTAAGTTAGGTTGCTAATCTTCTAAACTGTTACTCCGAGAGTGCTAATTGACTTCCATAAAACTAAATGCGTTCGTATGTTCCTAGAAACGGGATTTCGATCCACATAATTAGTTTAATTGAGTAATAGGTATTGACTTTAACCTGGTGATAAAAAATTCATTTAAACCAAATTCGACTATCTTTACATTCGCCTTTGACGTGATTTCTCACGATTTACTTACAACTAATTAAACTAGAGAACGCTTTGGCAAAGAACTTGCTTTTGGTGCCATAAATCAGTGGATGAAGAGCGCTTGGCAGAAGAATGAGCCACTGAAAATAAGCGGCCGCGATCATACCGTACCTCCATTTCTGCCAGATGCCCAGATGGTTAAGCAAGAAGTATACCTGATATGGGATGTAACACACTACGAAGCTAAACACAATGATGTACATCATTCGAATGAGATCGTGCTCCATCTCAACTATGCCTTTGTTTTCTGCGCATGTTCGGGCGAGTTGGGTTGATTCTCGGTGATTTCTGTCAAAGGGAGGAGTTCGGGATGGTGATTGTTTGCTGTTAGCGTTGATAGCAATCATGTTGATTTCCATGTGAGACGTCGGCAAGGAATTTGAACCGTCAATTGTCTGTCTCCGTTTCGTGACAACGATATGCCGGCGAACCCTACAGCCTACTAGTGTGTAAGCCGTTACCATGACCACAAATGGAATGATGAAACACACAATGTCGTGAACAACTGCATACACACCACGATAATCGTATGACTTCCAACTGCAACGCATTCGCCCGTCACGCCTGGGCGTCAGCTCACGCAGCCAGAGTAACGGCAGCGCTAGCATTGCACCAACGAACCAAAATGAACCAATCACTAGCTTGGTCGTGATGGGAGAGACGATTCTGTTAAAAAGAGAAGTGAATACTCGCCAGCGGTACACAGCAATGGCGGCTAGCGTAACAGTTACGTTGGTCAAGCACATAATTTGCAGAGGATTTATGATCTTGCATAGAAACCCTCTAAAGATCCAATCACCAGTTTGTTCGTAGACAAGAAGAAATGGCAACAAAACCACGTTCAGTAATTCCCCAACGGCCAGGTTTAGCACCAATAAGTAAGCGAAAGGCCTTCTCCCTGGCACGCGATAGACTGCCCTGATAACTATTATATTCCCAAGAAACGCTGACAGCAGAACACTGACAATGAGTATCATACGGAAAACAAATGAGCCACGAGGCTCAGGGAGATTTTGCATTAAGGGTCCTGACGTGTTTGAACTGGTGTTTGTCATGTTAATCATTTTGAATTGGTTGCGCAAGATGAAAAGCTTCTGATGGAATGATGATGTTGTGCATGAGCAATTTGATTTCAACTACTTCGTTTCTCTTTCTATGGCGATAGCGGTCATGTGACACTAGTTTATCAGGGATTCCTTCAGTAGAATGTTGCCTGAAATATTCATCACAGTGACCTAGACAGAAGTAAACCATATTACTGGTCAGAATACTGATTCCAATTTACCAGATCTACCACCACAAACGCAATCGCTACTGCTTTTGCTAAAATCATTACTACTACTACTACTACTACTACTACTACTACTACTACTACTACTACTACTACTACTACTACTACTACTACTACTACCACAACCACTACCATACCACTACCACAACCACTACCACTACTACTACTACTTCCACTTCCACTACCACTACCACTACCATAACCACTACCACTGTCACTACCGCTACCACTACCATAACCACTACCACTACCATAACCACTACTACTACCACAACCACTACCACTACCATAACCACTACTACTACCACAACCACTACCACAACCACTACCATAACCACTACCACTACTACTACCGCTACCGCTACTACTACTACCACAACCACTACCACAACCACTACCACTACCACTACCATAGCACTACCACAACCACTACCATACCACTACCATACCACGACTATTACCACTACTACAACCACTACCAATACCACTACTATTACTACTACTACTATTACCACTACCAATACCACTACCAATACCACTACTACTACTACTACTACTACTACTACTACTACTACTACTACTACTACTACTACTAACAATAATAATAATAATAATAATAATAATAACGATAACAATCAACTATTAGGTACAAATGTTTTTAAAGATACAGAAAATCAACTCAAGAGGAAACAAGTTAAGTAACGGTCCGAGTAAAAACTAGGGTAACTCCCATTGTTTTGCGCCATTTCGCTTCTCCCACACAAGAATTTTTAGATTTTCTTACTGAGAATACATTAACCTGTGAACATCATGGCTTCAAAGTAAAATGCAATGAAACTATATTTTTAAAGCAATGTTTCTTTTGTGCTATAATAATTTATCCAATCATAAGACTGCAAAACAAAAGACAAGAAAACTTTTTGATTTTCGATGTTCCCCACGTGGAATTTTTCTTAAATCTAAAATCAAAAATGTTTCAACTAGAGGGGAATGAATGAGTCAACTAGATGGGAAAAATTAGCTTACTTGTGAAGATATGGTTGATTTTCAAAGCTTAGCCAATGAGATTAACGGTTTGACAATATCGTAACTAGCACCTTTCTGCATTCCATTGCCGTTGACCTCCCTAGTTCTTACTCGGATCGTTACTTAATAATAACCTTTTACTATCTGACCAATATCACTTAAAAGCTGTGTTGTGTTTACCTGATTCGTTGTCAAGGCGCTCCTCCTAGCGGTCATGTGAGTATCGTGACTGGTCTTTCTAGTCTCAAAACGAACTGGGGACAAAAGAAAAATATATTATTTCCCGAGAGGATTGCTTTGGGAAAATATTGAGGCCGTCGAGGTTGGTCTATTGAATTTCAGGCTTGACTAAAAAGCTTGTCACACAAACTAACTGAGATAGTTTTAGGCTTTGTGCGTGCAGTTTCTAGCAATGTTGGGTTGTCAAAATCACGCAAAACGGCTGTATAACAAAACATTCTTTGTAAATTTATTATTTTTAAAAATTCATCACAGAAACAATATTCAAAAAAGGTCTTTTCAGAGGTCGATTTTAGTTGAAGCGAGGCCCGTTCGCCAACTTGGCGTTGTGGGTCAAACAATGACATAACGAAAAATTTTGCATATTTTAATGCCAAGCAGGCCAATCACTACGCGTCGATAATGGAAAGAGTGCTGACAATATGAATGTTAACATCACACTAGTACTCGTACAACGGTGTAAAATCATGTCCCGAGCCTAGTACAAGATTATTTGCACAGGGCTCGTACAGATATTTCATTTGAAATTTGGGTCTTTTTTAGGGAATACTAAGGACCTTTAATTGTAAATTTTAGAGTCTGTTTTAGACTTTAATTTCATCGCAAGCCCCATCTAATATTGAGTATAAAAACCAAATATAAAGCCACTGTTAAGGCCGGTACACACGAGGGAGCTTGCTCCTGCAACACGCTCCTGCAATACGCTCCTGCAACACGCTCCAGCAACATGCTCCCGGAGCAAAGCTCTCTCGTCTGTACCAACGATTTCATGCGAAAAAAATTGTTGCCCAACAAAATTTTTGCTCCCGGGTTTTGCTCCATTGAATCAAACTGGTTAAATATGAGGGAGCAAGCTTCAGGAGCAAATCTGTTGCGGGAGCGTGTTGCGGTAGCAAGCTCCCTTGTTTGTACTGAAACCTGTTTGCAGCGCAAAAACCTGTCTCCAACTGGCCAATCAAATTTGCTTATTTTTTCATCCACAATCCGAAATTTTGGATTTACAACTAGTTCTCATGCTCCGATCGTGTTGGAGCATGCATGCTGCATGAGCAAGTTCCCCCGTGTGTATCGGCCTTCACACTCGGTGATAACTTAACAAATTTCAAAATTACATGGATTTTCAGCCTCTATTTTGAGCCAAAACGTCAAGGAAAAACAAACACATTTGGGATTGCAGTATGTTATTATCAAAGCTTTCTTTAAGATTTGTTAGGACCCTCACGAATTTGTAATTCTTTTAAGTCCTAACGTTTGAGTCTTGAAAATTAAGTTTTTTTTATGACCGTAAGAACCCTGATTGCACCAGTCTAGAAAGGAAAATGCATTGGTGAAACGGTTTAAGGAAAACGTCCAGGTCAAAATTGAGGAAGTCAGGTTGGCGTAATGGTCATCCACTCCCACTTCTACGATCTGGGATCAATTCCCGCATGCCGCACTCGACTCCCAGATAATTACACCTGGCTGTGGCTGCATGTGCTCCGAGGTCACGTATGGATCATGTTCTGGGGTCGAGCAACACAGACGGCAACACGGCTCCTTCAGTCGGACTTTTGCAATCCAATCTCTGGCTTCCAGAATGGGCAATTAGAAAGCCATCTGTTTACCCTCAACTTGCTAAGCTAGCTAAATCCCTTAACAAGCCTAAGTGGCCCATTGGACCCAGTGCTTATCTCCGGTTTCTGTAGTGTTAAGCGGATGAGAGTCATTGACTCCCTCTGGACACCAATCCATCGCAGGTTGACCCCCAGCAGAAGCTGGTACTCATTTTGCCGGACGCGGGGAGATGGAAAGCTAAGTCAACTTTGGCAGAAAAGAAGGTCACACAAATGTTCAACACTCGGCTGAGCTGGGGGTCGAACCTGGGACCTTGTGGGTGGAAGGCAGAGATCTTACCACTGCGCCAACCACGCCACCCTCAACTTGCGGCAGTCAATTTATAAACAAAACATTACCTTTAGTTTGTTCAAGTATGGTTTTCAGATCACGTTCAGTTTCAGATCCTGTTTCCAACTGAATTGTCAGTTCAGAAATATCTTCGCTGCAAAAAAAGAAAAAAAAGAAAAAATTAAGGCTTGGTCTCAGCCGGTAAAAGAAGGTTATACCACTGCGTTTTGTGTACGAGATAAATGTAAACGGCAGAAACTGTTGGAAGTTGGTAATGCAAAGACTAGACGACACAACAAATCTCCTTGTTAGAAGTGTGACTTTCAAATAAATAAATAAATAAATTGTTTATTTAAAAACACAGCTAGCAGCTATAAGATGAATTACTTGAGATAATTCATATATTTACAATAGTAAACTTCAAAAAGTTAAGAAAGGATTATATATAACAACAATATCCACAGAACTCAAAGGCTCTCATTATAAAAACTCAATTACAACATATTGCAAAGCATTCAAGAATTTTAAACAATGATATTGACAAAAGCAATTGAGAGTGATTGTCTCCCTTTCCATAAAACCTATAAAAAGGTTGCATTTTAGAATTCAAAGGAAGTGCTAGCATCCTAGTTGTTCATCGATTAATCTGATGAAGTTGTCCTTCAGTAGCCTAATTATTAACAATAAAACGAGGAGGTTTCTATTGAAAATGTATGGTAAAATGTCTCCGCTTTCGCAGTTAACCGGGCATCGTCAGTGATAAAAAGATAAAAGAAAAAAGTTGCAGTATGTTAATCTAAGGGTTGATAGAGCGTGCTGCGATGTAATAGTAAGGAAAGTTTTGCCTTTTTTAACGCTAAGCTAGCCAATCTACAGCACGCTCGATTTATCGCTATTGAACTTACCGCAACTTTTTCTTTTATCTTTTTGTCTCTGACGATGGAGTAGATAAGGGAAAGCTCAGACATTTTATCACAAATTTTCAGTAGAAACGGCCTCCCTTAACCCAGTGATAATATTTTATTGTTCATTATTGTCAGTTTTTAAATTATACAAACCAACTATTCTGGGTGAAAGCTAGACTACTTTGTTATTAATGTACTATTCAGACTGTCTGTTGCTAGGCTTTCAAGTCCGAGCTCTGAACTTTTTTCGTATTCTGGCCGTGCCAGTTATGGGTAGAGAGCAAACCATCGCTTCCTCGCTCCTTTCCCCTCGCCATTGTTTTTAATCTTGTCCCGATTTTCGCGCGTTCAGAATATTTTAAATATCAAAAAGAGTTTAGAACACTTATAATGCAGCCTTCTCTGATGCATAAATTACGAACTCACTTCAAAGTAGCAATTTCCTCAGTTGTGACGGCAAGTACTTTGTTCATCATTGATGACGAAGAATCCATGCCCTGCATCTTTCTATCCATCATCTGGGACTTCCACGTCATGTGATCAATTTTTTTTGCGAGTTCCAGGTTTTCTTTCTGTTATCAAAATAAGTGGGGATAAGATTCTTCATTAAGTACTCAGATTTGTCAGCCACTCCGAGCTACTATATGACGTCATGTGACGTCGTGTAAACAATACCATCAACGTTTATAGAAGAGCCACTCAAACTGGATACCTTCAAAATTTTAAAAGTCCAGAGTTTTCCAGCGCTTTTCCTGCCTTTGTCCCGACTTTCAAGGGAATTTTGAGTTCGATTATTTTCACAGGTTAACATTATAAAGCACTGTAGAAATCAACAGAAAGTCACCAATTTTGATCGTCATCAACTCAAGATCTAGACAGATAACAAAACAGATTCTTGTGCGACTTTACTTTTCTAAATTTATTCTTTTAGGAATTTCCAGGGCTTAGCTAAACAATTCTTGTGTCTTTCCTAAGGGTATTTCCAGGTATTCCTGGCACCCATAGGAATTCCAGGGTTTTTCAGAATTTCCATGGCCCTTACAATCATGTACTCAGCACAAGTGCTGAGAGGTTGGTTTCTGTTTCTGCGGTGGGGAGGATGAGGTTCTCGATCAATGTATACGCTTTTGGATTCATAAAAAGTGTTGATATGTTTTGCTTTTAATAAGTTTTGAAAATGAACAAAAGGAGTGACGTTTTACAATAATTAATCTTGCTTCAAGATATTCTTATTGAAACAACGCGTCGATGATTCAGAAGAAATGGGGCATTGACCTGGAGTGAACGAGTAATTGGTCTGTCCTGAGCTGATGTCACGCAACGCATTACATCCCGAGCATGTAATATAAACTTTAAATGAACTTTAAAGTGTCAATAATGCAAGGAGGAAAAGTTTCTTGTTGTATTATTTGTTGTCAGTGGGGCGTTGTGACAGTATAAGATCAAAACTTCAAGTCTGAATGTCAACATTTTTACGTCACTTTCAGGAGGGGGGGAGGGGGTTCCTAAAAAGCGTACGTTTTGTATGCTTGTGAAAATGACCCCTAACACACCAAGGGACTTCAATGACTTTTGCCTTATTTCTCAACGATACACTGCTTAGCCCAAACTCCTTGACCTATACATAGGTTAGTTTATTTTCTCAATTGGTGGCCATGTTTAGGGCTGTCTAGTCTCAATTTCAATACCAATACAAATGAGGTAGACTCCAGAACAACCTATCATGAAGTTTTAGTTACATTTCAAATGATGTGAATGTTGGCGAGTAGAACCAAAGGTACGAGGTAAATATTTATAAAGCCACTATCCACCCAAATTAAAATAGAAAAAGCGTTTTATTATGTACCAGCACGGTAATCTATTGAAAGTTCATTCTCTTTCATTTTATCAATTTCTCGTTCAGACACGGCCAAAAATCACTTCCATTCACCATTTTGTTTTGATGGCACTGATATCTACTATTTCGAGGTAAATATTGTCTGATATCTACTATTTATAAAACAATCAAACTGCTCGTAGCCGATTTGGTAAATACCAAAGTAGAATATTTATCTCAAAAAACAGCGGTATAACTCCTGAACGACAGTTAACTTACTTTGAGTCGGGTTTCTGTTGGACGAATTTTATCGATGCTTTCGCGAAGGCCTGACTCCATTTCTCGATGCTGATGTGAAACCTTCTCGATAATCTTGTTGAGCTCCTTAACGGTCTGAAGCAGCCAAAGATAAACAGTTAACCACAGTTAATAAACATATCTTAACCTGCTAAAATCACAAAAAACATCGACTTGGCTTGGCAACAACCTATATTTTACTTACAACGCAAATCCTTACAGATTGTTTTTTCTTCTTCGGTATAATATATTTCATTTATACGTGATTATTCATTTTCGTTTAGCATTAATTGTACAGCTCAAAAAAGGATCAAATTTAATACAGGAAACTAGTGCATTTGTATTTAACGGACAATTAGATTACTGATTTGGTAAAAAGTATAAACAATACTTACAATTTTTGATTGAACATTAAACATTTTGTAAAAATAAAACAACGCTAAATTTTCGAACACCTTCTGCGTTCTTTGTCAGAGCGAATGGAACAATTTTTAGGAAATATGCTTCAAATATTTAATGAACAAGTTTACATTATGAACACCGATCGCCAAAATAGCATAAATAGGAGTCATGTTTTTTTAGCTATATATATACTTTCTCTGTGTCAATATATTGCTCTGTCAAGATTGTGAAAGATGACAACAATGGACCTTTGGCACACTCCCGCCATCTTGAATTGAAAACGAGGCTGGACCACCCAGCCTCGTTTTCAATCCAAGATGGCGAAGTGTGACAAAGGTCTGTTGCACGACCGATACAGCAAACACCTGAAACATGAAACTAATGGGAACAGATTTGAAATGTCGGCATACAAATCTCAAGTCAACTACATAAAGAACAAAGTTGTTATACTAATTAGTGACCTGTTGTCTTTCCTTGTGAATCTTCTCCAGTTTGCCGACCTGTTCACGCACGTGAAGCACCAGCCTGTTTATCTCCTCAGCACGATGTTTAGCCTAACGGTGCAAACAATCACAAATTCTATACCACATATATTTATTGTAAATAGTGTGAAGATGGACTGTTTTTTTGCTGGTTGAAGGGTTGCCGCTATTTACTGGATGTGAAATTCAAGGACTTTTCCAGGACTTTCCAGTACCTTTTTAAGCAAATCCAGGACCTTCTCTATAAAATAAAACTTGAATGCTTTGCACATTTTGTTCAAAAATCAGTGCAACAATACACATTCTATATCAACAAGCTTTAGAAGATTTATTTCTGGCCAAAATCAAGCCTCCTAGAGTCGCGGTTTTTGTTTTACGACATTTTCACATCAAAAATGTTTTAACAGCAAGCTTTTTTTAATTAATTTTGGGAGTTAAGAAAGAAATTTTGGCCCATTCCAGGATTTTCAACGACCACGACTCAAATTCAAGGACTCTCCAGGGCCTGGAATTTCTTTCCCATATTCCAGTACTTTCCAGGAGTTCCAAGGACCGTGGCTATCTTGCACATATATTTATTGTAAATAGTCTGAAGATGGACTGTTTTTTTGTTGGTTGGTCGATTTCTTACCCCAGTGGCAACCAGATATCGCTAAATTTCTAGGGTTTTACAATTTTGTTGGGGCACTTTAGTGCTGGACAGCAAAACGCAATTTCAATATTATTTTAAGGATAAATCCCTCCTGCAAGTAAAGGATAGATCCAACACTGGGCCATAACTCTAATCTTATTGACAAATGTGTCCCCAGTAGAAGATTGAGAAATTACGAGACCTGTCGAGCGACCTAACGCCCCTACCTGAGGACCGCGCAAACCCGGGGCCTCGTACTCAGTAGTCAGAGATCTTATCAACTGAGCCAAGATCACGAACACGCCGGCATACTTAACTTTCACAAGTAAAAAATTTGAAACTCGGTCCAGCAACTGTGTTAATAACCGTGCCGGATCTCTGGTAAAATATTCTACATTTGGTCTGGGGATTTAGGCCAAAACAATAAATTGAAGAATTACACACATTTTGACATCATAACAATCACACGCAAGTTAAGAATATATAATATACTGTTACCTGTTTCTCAATAACTTGGCATTTTTAATTTTTTTTAAATCTCTTTAATCTGGGATTGAATCGTGCTCTTGGAGGCTGAGCTTTGTCAATCTCAATCTTTCTCCTAGGTTTATTTTTCGGGTATTCCAGTTTTCCTGCTCCTTTTGAAAAAATGACTTCTCCCGCCAAAATCTGTCATGAGCCGTCAAGCGATTTTAAAAACATTAGCTACTCGGGCTCTGAAGAACGCGTACGACAAAAAGACGTAAATAAAGTATTTATATTTATCTTATTTACTTCCTAAATACATACTTAGTGTTACTTTACGGGTATCCTACAGTACCTTATCACGTTTTTTCTTAGATTCATCCTGTGTCTTGGCCAGTTCTGATGAATCTGACGCAATTCTTGCCTGAAAACGAAAACCAAGAAATTAGTCAGGTATGGAGGGACTATCCATTTTTGGCTGCTTACCACCTTTTTCATTGATATGCGACCCTTTGAGTTTGTATTTGGTTATTATTTAGCGTGTACCACTACCAGATTTACCCAAAGATATACTCTACGGCCAGCTGGCTAGTGGCTCGAGACCTCGTGGTCGCCCAAGGCTACACGCTTCAAAGACATTTGCAAGTGCGACCTGAAATCTGCTGGGATCAGCGTTCAGACCTGGGAGACAACTGCTATACAAAGATCCTCGTGGAAAACTGCAATCTAAACTGGAACCAAAGAAGCCGAATTGTCACACATTGCCAATTTAAGGAAGAAAAGAGCCGCACGCAAGTCTTCACAAACAACATCTCAAGAACCATTAGTGTACCACTACCAGCCAATTACAATCCATGAACTATTTATACAGACATGTAGATTTAACGGGTTGTTTGCTGTCTCACCAATGTCGAAAGTGTGTTCTCTTTTAACGTGAACATTTCTGACGGCAGACAAAACCTCCAACGGTTGCGTGGAATGAAAACAGCGTGGACAAGAAAATTAGGAAAGAGAGCAGGGAAGGGGAGGTAAATGCCCCTTGCAGGAGCCAAAAAGGTGCATAGTAGTGTACTTACTAAAACGAAATTTAGAAATAAAATAGGTCTTAAAAGATTTTTTATTTAGAACCCTGAAACAATCTCAATTATCACTTCAAATGTTTGATAGCTATTAACGCGTACAAAACGTTTACTCTAAAAGAAACTGATGCCTTGACTTGTTTAATCGAACTAAAATTCAAATCCAGAATATAACCAATAAGCGCCAAAAATCTAAAAATGTGGCTGTAAAAATGGCGGCAAAAGATTTAATAACCCTTTGTTTCCAAAACGTTGAAAGTACAAAAATTCAAGGACTTGAAGAGGTTTTCAAGGAGTTTTAGCAGAAATTCATATTTTCAAGGGATTTTCAAGCGCCCTTGAAAACTGAAACTAAATTCCAGGAGTATTCAAGGAGTTCAAGGAGTAGCACGAACCCTGAATCTATCACAATGAGAAAGACCGAAGGATTTAATTGTCTTCCTTGGAAAAAAACTCGCGAACTGTGATAAAAGTTTCTTTCCCGTGGCTAATCAGAATTTGAAAATATCGTGTCACGATCTCTAATGCCCAGTAATCTTCAATAGTATCACTGACTAACCTGCAGTACAGTTCGCGCATGTGCTTCATCTTTAAGACTTTTCTTTACAGAGTCTGCTGTGGTTCTAAGTGATTCTTCCATTGCCAACACCACTTCACGCTTAGCGGTCAGGTTCTCCTTAAGACTTGCATGGAGTACTTCCACTTTCTTGGTTTCGTCTTCTGATACCTAGGAAATAAAACACGATTAAAAAAAAGGAACAGGTTTTATCCTATATAAGTTTTGCAAACTTTAAGGCTGATGTGCGATTGCTTCAATGGTTACATGAAATTCGTTGTCCTAAATTTAATTATGTGAGACAAAAAAAACTGAAACGCTGCTGAAGCTTAGTGCTATGATTTTCAACGAAAAATGTTTTTATTAATCATAGTTAAATAACAAAACAGCTTTTTGGTCAGGCAGCAATTTGTTATCTGAAAATAAAATCATGTGCGAACGTGTCAACTTAAGTTGTTTAATCGGCAACCAATGAATCAATTTCATTAATTTTTAACCTCAAACATCGCGTTTCTAGCAGTCTGATTGGCTCACTCAATCAAGGTTATTGCGTTTCTAGCAGTCTGATTGGTTCACTCCATCAAGGTTATTGCGTTTGTAGCGTCCTCATTGGTTCTCTCAATCGAGGTTATTGCGCTTTTAGCATTCCGATTGGTTCACTCCATCAAGGTTATTGCGTTTCTAGCGTTCTGATTGATTCACCCAATTGCGCTTCTAGCATTCTGATTGATTCACTCAATCAAGGTTATTGCGCTTCTAGCGTTCTGATTGGTTCTCTCAATCAAGGTTATTGCGCTTCTAGCATTCTGATTGGTTCACTCCATCAAGGTTATTGCATTTCTAGCGTTCTGATTGGTTCACTCAATCAAGGTTATTGCGCTTCTAGCATTCTGATTAGTTCACTCCATCAAGGTTATTGCGTTTCTAGCGTTCTGATTGGTTCACTCAATCTCGGTTATTACGTTTCTAGCGTTCTAATTGGTTCACTCAATCAAGGTTATTGCGTTTCTAGCGTTCTGATTGGTTCACTCAATCACGGTTATTACGTTTCTAGCGTTCTAATTGGTTCACTAAATCAAGGTTATTGCGTTTCTAGCGTTCTGATTGGTTCACTCAATCGCGGTTATTGCGTTTCTAGCGTTCTTACTGGTTCATTCAATCACGGTTATTGTGTTTCTAGTGTTCTGATTGGTTCATTCAATCACGGTTACTGTGTTTCTAGTGTTCTGACTGGTCCAATCAATCACGGCTATCAGCTCATAACCGAATGACCTGATGCCATTGATCATTTTCTAGATGTTTTATAATTAAAACAAAAGAGAATGCAATAAAACTTGGCTGTAATTTCTAAGTATCTAAGTGTTCAAGATTTACTGAAATTTAATAAAACGTGTGCTGAAATGTGTGTTACCTTTATTTGATCTAACACTTTTATAACCTCCTGGTTGGCACGTGCAATAGACTTCTCATCAGCAATTCTCTGTTTTGCCCTTTTGATAAAGAGGAAAGGCTGTAAAATTAGGGTTCTGAACCTTCAACGATTCAACAAAAGAGGAAGTTATTAAAGTAAAAAAATAAATAATAATACTCTATTTATGCTACCTATAGCTAGATTATCTGTATATAGTTATTCTAGGCAGCTCAGGGGCTAGCCATTAGATTTCTGAAGGGGAGGGGAAGGGTGGAAGATTTTTAAAATAAATTTCTTGCAAGACCCACAGAGCGAAAAAATATTCCTGCAGAGTAAAGTGGCTTTATAATGCCTATGTACTTTTACAAGGGTTCATTAACGGCTCTTTCCTGTTTTTTTTGGATGAGAGAGAAAGTCGAGTAAGGGTAACCAACTGCCTATCTCCTCTCGGCCCAACACAATCCATAGACTTGCGCAGCTTAGCGACCGCCTGCCAAGCCATGGAGGCCAAAATTCACTATTTTTAGAACTCGTGAGAAAATGAGGCAGAGAAACTGTCAGCGATTCCGTATGCTCTGTGCCTTGCTATCAAACTAAATATGCGTTTTTTATTGTCATTTTTATTTACAGCATTTCATTTTGTCGCTGATCAT
>JAODFW021589766.1:0-13562 GCA_027575235.2 Palythoa mutuki
TGGCTAAGTGAAGTTTCCCCATGGCTCAGTGAAGTTGCGACCTCATGGATCATTGAAGTTGCGACCCTTTGGCTGAGTGAAGCTGCCCCATGGCTGAGTGAAGCTGCCCCATGGCTAAGTGAAGTTGCGACCTCATGGATCATTGAAGTTGCGACCCCTTGGCTGAGTGAAGTTGCCCCATGGCTAAGTGAAGTTTCCCCATGGCTCAGTGAAGTTGCGACCTCATGGATCATTGAAGTTGCGACCCTTTGGCTGAGCGAAGTTGCCCAATGGCTGAGCGAAGTTGCCCAATGGCTGAGCGAAGTTGCCCAATGGCTGAGCGAAGTTGCCCAATGGCTGAGTGAAGTCGCCCCATGGCTCAGTTAAGTTGCCCCATGGCTAAGTGAAGTTTCCCCATGGCTCAGTGAAGTTGCGACCTCATTGATCATTGAAGTTGCGACCCCTTGGCTGAGTGAAGTTGCCCAATGTCTGAGTGAAGTCGCCCCATGGCTCAGTGAAGTTGCCCCATGGCTAAGTGAAGTTGCCCCATGGCTCAGTGAAGTTGCGACCTCATGGATCATTGAAGTTGCGACCCCTTGGCTGAGTGAAGCTGCCCCATGGCTGAGTGAAGTTTTCCCATGGCTAAGTAAAGTTGCCCCATATCAGTGGTTGAATTAGCATGACTGATAGTTTTCGATCCTTTTTTTAAAGACTATAATTGACTTTGTTTCCCAATATTTATTTGGCTTATTTCCCCATCCTTGTAAAAACTAATCATAAGCATTTTGTTTGCAATATAGAGCACCTATTATCATCGTCAAATATAAGAAATCTTAATAACAGAGATTTTGTAAAAGTGTTGAGAATAAAGATTAATACAAAGTTTGTGGGCTCAACAATATTGCGTGTTGTTATCAGTGTTCTGTCTGTTTGTATGGGACTTTAGCGTTTCACTACCCTCATTGCATTTTCCAAGGTGACTTTAACTAAATTTAAATAAATAATAGAATTCGTAACACAATGAATTCCCTATTTCAAGTGGGGCGACATTCACTTCGGTTTCGACGATAAGGGCGACTTCACTTCCTAACATAAAACTTAAAGCAATTTTGCGCGACTTAAGGTAACTTTTTTTGACTGAAGGTGATTTTGATGATTTTGTGCAACATGATAAGATATTTTGTTTGCAACTAAAAATTATTTTGTGCGATCTAAGGTAATTTTCTGCAACTTGATGTGATTTTGTGCAGCTAAAGATGATTTTTTGCAACTTAAGATGATTTCTTGCAACTAAAAATGGTTTTGTACAACTTGAAGTGATTTTTTGCGATTTAAGGTTGATTTTGTGCGACTTAAGATGACGTTTTTGCAACTAAACATTATTTTTTGCAAGTTAAGGTGATTTTTTACGACTTAAGGTAAGTTTTCGCGACTTAAAGAGAAACGTGCGTGCTGGTTTGTGCAATATAAAGCAACTTTTCGCCAGGTATATCAACTTTGTCCATTTTTAGGCGACTTTGAGTCCTAGAGTAGCCTATAACTATCTAGAAAAAGGCCAGATTTAATTTTTGCTTGTCGTGAACTCAAAGCAGCCTGTTACAGTTTATGTTGAACTATTTTGTTACGGGACGTAGTTTATCGAAGCATGGTCAACAGAAGACGAAACTTTTATTGTTCATTGATTTAGCGGAATACATGTATACATGAAAAATATTGGTCCAGGGTCCCGGGGAAGCCAGTTTGGCGTTTCTAAAATACCAGACGCAATTGTCTATATTATAAACATACTTTTTTATGGGTTTACCGGTATAATAAACCACATCGGATGTTGGGAGAACACGAGAAAAGCTTCTTGATTCGAACGACTTCAGTTCTTGTTCAGTCTTCAGTGTAAAGATACGCTCACTACAAAAAAATTCTTTATCAAACGCGTTTTATTTGACAAGGAAATTCATTTTACATAATAGGATATCGCCCGTGCGTGTAAGGCGGTCTATATTTGATGTGATCTATTGTCTTTTGTTTTGTTGATTGTTGAATTCTTAAAGTGTGGGTCGACCGGTCTCTTTGTGACAGCACCGTGGAGTATCTTTTCACGAATTTATAAATCTTATTTCTGAGATAATTGTATTGATCAACGATGGATTCCGCTTGTTGTGACGGCAAATCTGAAGACTTACACATTCCTGCAGCTTTTTTGCTAGTAAATAACTCGAACCCAATTACAACCAAGATATATTTTCCTGAACCTCAATTGGGAACAGCAGTTGAAAGAGAAGAAATTAGAGTTCAGACTAGTTCGATTATGCAACAGTTACACGAACGAGCTGCGCCTCATCGTTGCTTGGCCAGGATCCCTGTGCAGATACCACAATCAAATACTCCTGCTAACAACCGAAGTGCCAGGACAAAAATAAGAGACACAGACAAGGATTTATCAACTACAGATACAACAAATCGTCTTTTCCAAGAAGAGCGCACTGGCCAAAGGAACTCCATAACACGTCAAAGCCGCGCCGCCACTTCATCTAAAGTTGAAAGCCCAATATTTCCTGACACAGTTACCAAATCTCGGCAAAATAAAACAATGCAGTTTTCTCATAAAACTAAAGAGCGAAATAAAACCGTAAAGCAATTTGCGGAAGCTCTTTTACATTCGGATCAGTTACCATGCAAATATAAGTACTCGGGTCGCGGCAATGCGTGGAAAGGGCCATCTTACACTGATCTTATTACTGCAGCTATCTTGTCAACCCAAGAACGCAAAATGAGAGTGTCTCAAATTTACAACTGGATCGTGCAAAATGTTTCTTATTTCAAGGATCGAGAGCATTGTGAATCTTTTCAAGGATGGAAGGTATGTATTAAACAATAGAATGAAGTTTACGGTAAAATAACTTGTTTATATCAAATCTTTATTGAAATATCAAATGTAAAAATTGTGGAAAGATCATTCTCTAGATGTGTCCAATGTATGTCTGGAAGAGGGATACTTGTTTGGAGTTGTACAGTATGCCAACTACATATAGTTATCAGAGTCTGTTTTTACGCATTATGATTTTAAATAAATTCTATAACCTTTTTAAATGGAAGAATCTAGAAGCTTTATACAATGGATAGAATAAACAGTGTCAACTTCCTGCTTATAATTAAGACATAACTCTTGAATTTACCCTATTAAAAGTTCAATATATAGATAAATGACATCATCATACAGTGATTCACATTGTGAACCAAAACTTTTGGGGTATTATTAAAAAGTAACAAGATTTTTTTCGACAGACTTGCTTAGTTTTAAAGAATAGCAGTATCAGTTGGACGTTGACGCTAAGTTGATAAAGAACAATATAACCCAACTTCACTTGGAGACCATTGTGAACTTGTTTAAAACTAGTTACGCCTTTTTGCATTTTTGATTTGTTAATTATACTAAAAATAGGAATGTTTACTCTCATTCCGCATTTCTCTTCTCACGATCCTAAAAATGATAATGGACTTGTTGCACTGAACACTAAAAAACACACACAAACGGGTTTTGAGTTCATGGTATTGTCGTTCAGTGTATGTAAATAATTTGCTTACTATAACTTTTTGGAAAAAAGTGCAAGAGCATTGCTTCGATAAAAGAGAAACCAGCATTTCAATATAAGTTTGTAACTTTGTGAGAACAATTTATGCAGAATTATCTAGGCGTATATTTAGTATTAACCCCGACGGTATAGCCAACGGCTGGTTACAGAGTTTCATTAAAGACGCATTTATTCTTAGCATGCGATTTACGGCATGCTTCCTTCCACCAGATCATAATTTACTGTTCTTATTGAGAAGTGTGTGACTGCTTTTAGTAAGCTTTTCTGGCGAGGATGAAAAGTTGTATTAAATCTTAAAACTACATTGATCACAGAATCAACTCAATAAAGATCTTGACGTCAATAAACAAATCGGTTGAATAAGTAACCCAAAGCAAATCTATATATAGAGACATCCATCAAAGTCAATTGTCCTGAATAGACAAGAGTCCGTGTGAAACTATAAAATCGGCAACTGTAACAAAATATTCAGATGAGATCTTGCGACGACGAAGTTCTTTCATCGACGTAAAATAAAACTCGATGGCCTTGCTACACCTCAGGCGAACAACTTCGCCACTCCTGACTTACTTTCAACTCCAAATGGGCTGACTGCAGGGGCCGTCGGACAAAATTTAAACGAACCTTAAAATAAACCAGAGGTCTACGCAATTCTATAATACCCCACCACAATTGTTTTCTTTTTTTAATTTTAGCGCGGGTAAATATTTATACATGCAAAATAAAGAAGAAAATGTTCTAGAATCATGCGAAACCAGCAACCCTCGTGAGTGTTTCCGTGTATTTGAAGATCAATTTTCCTGGAGTATCGGATAACTCTTCTTAGTTATGATATAACAAAAAATGGTAATAGTGCTATGCGACTGTTTTTTGTTTCTTTGAATAATTTCTTTTTTCAGACTGCAATCTATAGCGCACACTGAGAAGCAAGCCGTTGGGCAAGCAGTAAAATTAAACACGAGTTTTAGTTTAGATCTGCAACTTCGCCACTCCTAATTTATTTTCAAATCCCAAATGGGTTGGCTGCAGGGGCCGTTGGGCTAAATTTAAACGACCTTTAAAGACAAACTAGTGACGCAATTCCAGAATACCCCACCATAATTGTTTTTTTATTATGTAAGCGCGCAAATATTTACATACGCAGAACAAAAAATAAAGTGTTCTAGAATCATACGAAACCAGCAACTCTCATGAGTGTTTCCGTGTCTTTGGAGATCAATTTTCCTGTCGTCCCGGATAACTCTCAGTTATGATATAACAAAAAAATGTTAAGTGCTATGCGATTGTTTTTTATTTCGTCGAGTGATTTTTTTCAAGCTGCAATTAGCGCGCACTGAGAAGCCAAACGTTGGGCAAGCAGCAAAGTAAAACACGAGCTTTCAGTTTAGGTTTACAACTGCGCCACTCCTACCTCATTCCAGTTTCAAATCCCAAAATGGGTTGCCTGCAGGGACCGTCGGGCTAAATTTAAACGACAATTAAAGAGAAACTAGCGACGCAGTTCTAGAACATTCCACCACAACTGCATGTGTTTTTTTCTTATTTAAGCGCGCAAATATTTATATACGCAGAACAAAGAATAAAGTGTTCTAGAATCATGCGAAACCAGCAACCCTTGTGACTCATGAGTGTTTCAGTATCTTTGGAGATCCTGGAATGTTGAGTTTCTATGCAATGGCCTTTTTTATTATTTAAAATGAGGCATTAAAACATTCAGTTATAACATAAAGAAACGTTTTCGCACTACACGAACATCTTCAGTTTTGGCTAGCTTGTTGATTATTCTTGTCTTCAGTATATATGCTAGGGCTGCACGGACAATAGATTGATTAATTTCTTTTCGTTGAGAGACTTTTTTAAAGCTGCAATTAGCGCACGTTGAGTTATTTAAAATTTATCGCCTTTTTCTTTCGGGGCTTCAGCTGCCCCGCGTGTCCACTGTCCTATCGGATTCCCGTGTATTGATGATCTTACATTTCCAGCTGAACTTTCCTGTGCTGAAGCTACTTGGCCGGGACTCGGTTGAGGTTTGATTGTAAAACTGGGCCCTGCTTATGGTTTTCACGATTTACTTCTTATGTATAATGTATGCACACAATATATGTATAATAAAAATTTAAAAGTTACGAGAGGAAAAATTCTCTCGGGTGTACAAAGCTTTGTCAAGTTGTCGTTGTATCAGCAGCGAGGCTAATAATTTTAAAATCAACACGACAACTCTTATTCTTGGCGGTATATCGACGAACATGTTTTGGTGTACCTACGCCATCATCAGTGTAAATGCACAATAATTGGAAGTGGTTGAAAAAGCTTATCAACACGTGCAAATGTATATCATAAGGAAAAACAAGAACTATAACGACAAAGAAAGATTGACGTGCGTCACGGGGCGACTCAACACGGGATTTAGCCATTTGATGATCTCATCCCGTGTTGAATCGCCCCGTGACGCACGTCAGTCTATCTTAAATTTGTCGTTATAGTTCTTGTTTATCCTTATGATAATATACATTTGCACGTGTTGATAAGCTATTTCAACCACTTCCAATTATTGTGCATTTACAGTGATGATGGCGTAGATACACCAAAGCATGTTTGTCGATATACCGCCAAGAATAAGAGTTGTCGTGTTGATTTTAAAATTATTAGCTTCGCTGCTGATACAACGACATAAGTACTTCCAATTATTGTGCATGCGCATTTACACTGATGATGGCGTAAGTACACCGAAACATGTTTGAAAATAAACCGCCAAGGTTAAGAGTTGTCGTGTTGATTTTGTCAAGTAAAATACTTAACTGTGCGTCTACCAGACTGTTATGCGCTTTTACACTGACAAAGGTCACAGTCAGTGATCGAAAACTTAGTAGATTTTGAGATTTTAATACGTCTTCATACGCTTTTAGTAATTTTTAAAATTTTATCTTCGGACAACGGTTGCGAAGAAGTCTGGCACGAGTGATACAATCCATATTTTATTCCAGTGACATCCTTTGAATCGTGTCTTCCTCCGCCAGCGAAGAAACGCCTGGTTACCTCAGGAGAAAATTTCTTTCCTTAAACAGACCAATCACAGTTCTAATATTTCTTTTCCCAAACTGATCAATTACAGAAAATTCCTTTCCCCAAACTGACCAATCACAGGACAGTTTTTCCCTAAACTGACCCAAGCACAGAACAGTTTTTTTCTCAAAGTGACCAATCACAGAACATTCCCTTCCCCACACTGACCAATCACAGTAAAGCTTCCATACTCTGAAAATCCGTTGCCAGACTTTGCTTGTTTGAACACAAAGCTGTTAGCAATAATTTATATTTTATTAACTATTGAAAACAAAGGAAAAGAAACGTTCCGCTCGAGTACACGCTGTAGTAAGACAAATATAGATGACGAGTGTGATGGAGGCTAGACTCGTACACGCAGGCAAAAGATAAAGGGCAAAATTGTTCTAATAATTATTTTGCAAAACGCCATTGATTTGCTTTTGTTTATAATTTTTGCAGAATGCTGTGCGCCATACATTGTCGTTGAGGAGACGATTCGTAAGATTACCTAGAAGCGATGCCAACTCGCCTTGGTACAGCTCCTGGTGGACTATTAGCGAGAAACACTTCGCACACCAGCGACCAGGCCGTAAACCTAAAGTGAAGAAATAGCTGCGCGTGCGCACATTTTTAATCCAAGATGCAGTGGGAATCAAGAGTCAATAGATGAGGAATTTGTTACATTGAGTCTTTTAAAGATCTTCAATTACAACCCACCTCGAGATCCAAATTTAAAAGTGTCGGAGTTAACAGCATTTTCAAATCTTTTTACTCAATTTTAGCTTTTTTTAAATATCCCTATAAAAATTAAAACTATAATGAACCGCAGACACTTTTGTAGAAAGTTTCAAAATTTAACAAATGATTGAACAATACTTAACGCGGTTAACTAGCTACAATAGAGTATCAGAGATTTCTAACGCACGTAAAAATAATTTGCTGTAGAATGTGGTTAGCTAGTACATGCGCCATGTATTCAATGGATGACGCCACTTTGTGACTAGTTTGTGTTCAACTTTATACACTCGACGCCTTATTATTCTTTTAGAAGTTAAATTACAGCAAGTATTTTTAATGTCACAAGTTTAACATATGCTGCAGCCACTTTACTGAGCACTGAGGCCACATAGGACAGGGTGGCGAGCGTTACCCTTTGCGCCTACCTTTAAAAAAAGTAAACCTGCGTGTTAGCAGCCGTGGACAGCTGTCTCGGCCTTATTGGGCCACGTCAGCAAAGCAGAGCTAAAAAAGTCAGGTTCAGATAAACCAAGGATGTCTCAACTTTTGAAACGATGATTGAAATCCTATAACTAGAAATGACTATTCATTTTGTTTGTCTCTAAATGCAGATTTAGAAAATGTTTATTTTATCTAAACATTTAGAAGGTATCAAGTTTTGCAAATTCAAGGAAAATCTCTCACTCGTTCTGTGCGCACTTAATCGCGAAAGATTCCTCGCGCTTGTGGAATAAGCTTCAAATTCTTTAATATCTTATTTAGCTTTTTCCCCCCTGAATTTTCTTCTACGAAATTCTGCAACTACGCCTGTGCAGTCTTGGTACCAAGGAAATGGTAGCAGTGTACAACTGTTTTGCTGTTATTAGAGATTGTCAGCACTGCATAGCCAGACACACTGAACTCGCATCAAGGTCTCTTTAAACACAATACGTGTGGGACCTGCGATGTTAGTACGACGTAACTGCACTCTGAAAAAGAATTGCAAAGTTCCATGTTGAATTTTCTTCTGCCAAACCGAAATTCTGCCACAGGCTGTGTTTGGAAAATGTTTTCACTCACTTAAGGTCCGTTTGAACGGATCAAACCTGTTGGTCAAACATATCCGAACATTGTTGGACGCTACATGTTTGACCCCTTTGAACACCGCCATCAAACATGTTGGAAGGTGTTGGACAATGTTGGATAAAGTTTGACCTTGCTCAAACTTTTCATCCAACATCGTCCAACATTTTTGCTTGCGTGATCAAAATTACGTCACAATTTTATGCCCAGGTTCCGCAATCCAACATTGTTGGATGGTGTTTGATTCGTTTAAACACTCAAGCATCCAACATAATCCAACACTGATCAAACACCGTCCAACATCACCCAACAATGTTGAATAATGTTTGACTAACATGTTTGATCCATTTAAATGGACCTTTATCGTTCTAAACACACTGGAAGCTTTGAGAGGAGAAAAATTTAGATAACGGAGATGGAAGGCATAATAGAATCATGGCATATCGATAATTCGATGCCTCTCGCAAAACAATATACAATATCATTCTCACGTTTATACTTTAAATTCCTTTTAGATTCTAGCCTTTTGTTTGAACCTTTTGTTTTACTTATTATTGTAAATATCTAAATATTTTTCTCTTTTAGTTCCTAAGTTCTATTTTTTCTCTATTTATGTATTATGTATAATGTATATGCAATTACCGCAGGCATCTTTACTCATCAAAGGCTGTAGTTTAACAACGGAAAGCTTGTATGGACGCAATGAGAAGTCTTCTTTTAAATATTTATTAGGTGAAGAGCCATTTTATGGAAACGCTTGATAATAAACCGATATTGTTATTGGTGTTATTTTTATTGTCATACTTATCGTTGTAGTAACTGTTAGTATTTTTATTCAATTTTCATACACTGTAAGAATTCCGATTTTCCGATTGGCTGATTTGTACCACGTGATACTTGGTTATGGTGAAACAAAAACCATGACGTCATTATTGTGGTAAAATAGCTGTGGTGTAAATTCAACACACCACTGCCGTTACACTATGGCTTTGACTGACTCAAGGATTCATTTGATGATTTATCATTTTAAAAACTTTTTAAAGTCATTCAGTTCATTTAATCATGTCTATGTATTTTCGGATATATTGTAAAAGAATATGATTAAGTTTGTGTCAACTTTGAAACACACTGAAATCAATATTTTATCCGGTTTATCTGGTATTTAGCAATTATTGAATGAGGCTTAGTAGGATATGAAGAATTCTGCAGGTCGAGGAGGGTGTCCGAATTTAATAATTGCATTATTATTCATGCACAATATTTTCAAACTCTTAAAGGAGAAAATGAGCTGAGAAATATTTTCTTCCCTCAAACTTATAAACCTACTCGTAGCCATTTTCGCGCTCAACAAAAATAACACAATCTCGTCCCCAGTTTTTTCGGTCAACGGTTCAATAATTTTCAGCGGGCTGCACTTTTGACGTCATTGATTCAATAATTATCAGCGGGCTGCACTTTTGACGTCATTGATTCAATATGACGAAGATTCTTTCCAAATTTTGTGAACAGCAGCTAGTTATGGTGAATTATGCGTGTGGTTTTAACCAATCAGAAACGGGGAAATATTTTGAATGAATAATAAAAATAAATATTGAATTGAATTGAAAATTAGTTAGTAATTTTTTTTTTCTTATGGCCTTTTTGTATTTGACAGTGACCCATTTAGGAATCTGCCATAAATCCTACCAGGGAGGGGGCTGGGAAAGAAAGTGGCAGGCCATGAGACTGTGACTGCATGAAGATTTTGTGGGGGGCTTTTGGTAATTTGAAAAATGAAATGAAACGAAATGAAACAAAACAAAAATGAAACAAATTTAATGAAACAAAAACAAAACAAATTGAACAAAACAAAAACAAAACAAATTCAACGAAACAAGAATGGAACAAAGTAGCCTTAAAGCAAAATATCGTCTCTTTAAAAAATGCATTCCTGTATATTTTTTCTCTTGTTACTCCCAGTCCTAATAAAAAGTTTTGAAAAAACGATTTTCAAAGCTTTATATTGCAACTGGGAGTAACGTGAGAAAAAATATATGTAAACACATTATTAAAAAAATGATTTTTTGGGTGGGCTCACAGCCCAGCGAATGAAACCGCTGGCCTACGATTTCGATGCTATTCCACACTTTCTTTACATTTGGATAAATGTTGGAATTGGGGAACTTTAAAACAGATGTTTTCACACATCTAGCTACAAATCAGTGCCAAGTTTAAGGCCACTTTGTTCCATTTTTGTTTCGTTAAATTTGTTCCACTTTTGTTTCGTCAAATTCGTTTTTTTAAATTTGTTTCATTTTATTTCCTTTTGCAAATTACTACATAAGCCTTTACCAGATATAGTGATGGGCTATGAAACTATTTTCAATTCATGCCGCTTTCCTTCTTTCTTGTTATTTTTGATAAGAATTTAATAAAATACCACATTTTTGAAAATGCCTTAAAACCTTTGCAGGAAAAATAAAAGCAGTTGAAACTGAACAGAATCGAAGGATGTAGAGGCTTGACAGTGTTTCTCCACCACATGTTTTTATATCAATTCTAAACTTAGAGAATGTTGCCGTGAAGCCAAAATGTTTGGTTGCCCCAATTGGAACCATGTTGTTTACTGCGGCAGGGTCTTAAAATTTTTGGAAAAAATTTTCATATTTCCATTTGACCTCCTCCTGGGTGAAACTGATAACAACTCTCTGTTAAAACTGTCTTTGTTGATCTTTTTGACTCTTTCATAGCATAGACTAGGCGAGATTCCCAAAAATCAAACTTCATAAGGCATTTCTTAGTAAAAGCTGGCGACCAGTGCCAACTTATGTAAAATTTTATGCTGAATCCGAATTTTTTGGTCGCCACTTTTGATTTTGCGATTTAAGCGTAAAAATGACGTCATAATGATTGACAGCTAACATTTTTCTTTATACCTGTAAGGCTCGTCATTATCTTAATCAAACGGGTACACGTTCTTCAATTTTGAAACAAACAAGCTGGAATAACAAAAAAATATATAGGCTAACGTAAATCTACATAAATTTGTGAAAATAATTTATTATAAAAATCGTACGGAAATGACATCACAACATCTTTTAATTTTGCCGATTTTGCACAAAATATTTATTTCTCGCTGGTATTTTTGCAGTTAGAGTTATCTTTGACCAAGCAGCCACATGCACCCGTGCAAAACAACTTGGCTTTTTTGCATCAACGTCGTAGTGTCATGCATCCACTTTTATAAGAGCAGGAAATGATCTCCTTGCAAGCAGTGGGAATGGAATCCTTGGCCATCAGGAGTGGTACAAGTTTGCCGCTCTCACCATCGGTGGTCCACACCATTTCATCAGGATTCGGGAGGTCAGGATACTGGCATGCCGCCTGTTTCCAAAAAAATGCTTGGTAGTGTGTGCGCTTGACATGCAACTCCAATGCATCCTTTGTTGGTGGTAAAGCTTCGGGCTTCACGGTCTTAGAAAACAGGAGAACCTGACCTTCATTCACAGCTCCAACGCTTCCGCATTTGTACAAGGTGCAGATAAACGTCTCGGCATCTTTGATCTTTTTCGGCGTCAGGCCCCTTTGCCAAGAGAGGTGAGAAGGTGGTGTTTTTCCTTAAAAGTGTTCCAGACTGATACTTTGGTGTGGTTGAAGATGCGTGACGTGGTGTCGCAACCAGTGAAAAGGCAAAAGCGCGGAAATTGACCCTGGAGGTAAATTAGCACAAATAGCTCTAGTGTTGAAGTATTTTCGCTTCGTTGCTGTCCCAGCCATCATCCACAAATTAGCACACCGGATGTTGGGTGAATGCGCTATAAGAAGCAAAGGAACATCAGTCTCCCTTGCCAATACAACTACCGTCTCACAAGCATTCGCGATGGAATGAAGAACAAGCCTAGTGTCAGCCTCCTCGTGCTTTCCACAGATAACAAAAGTATCGAATTCTGGACTTGATGACTGAGCTTCTTCTCCATCAGTGAACCCACCAGCTACAACAATGACCTGGCCACGGGGAGCATTAGCAACCAAATGCTGCGAAAGGAACCTTGCCAAGTCCGCCTTGTTATCTGACAGGGCTAAGAAGTTTGGCCAATTTTTCGGGAGGGGCACGTCTTTGTTCTCAATAACTCGCCTGATGGGTCGCGTTTTCTTGCTACGTCGTTCCCTTGTACCTGCTTTAATAGAATTGTCATCGTATCTGTCAAACAAAACGTGAATCTGCTGAGAACGTGATCCCGCCTTAAGTACAGCATCTTGGAAGCTACAAGCATAATCGCAAAACGTCTGAGCGTCAGCTGGCTTCCCCACTGCTGCCACCAATGCCATTCCATCTATCAGCAAGCACGTGCTCGCTTGAAGAGTGATCGTGTTAGGAGATTCCACTCCCTTGGTGAGAACATCAGCCAAAAGAGCTTTCTGTCCCGTTCTCAATTTACCGTTCATCTCTACTAGGGAAATCGGGACTGGCATTAGCTCATGGGAAAGAACATTAAGCAGGTCTACTTCTCGACAAGCCCCGTACGCAACAATAAGACGCTGTAGAACCCTCCTGTCAACCAGCAAGATTGCGCATTTGTATTTTTCCTTAGACCCTTTTACTTCGTACAATGCCTCAAACGTTGGGGCATTATTCTTGTTCATTGTGCCAAAAAATTCTACCTTGCATGCGTTTATTTATGTGTGCTGGTTGCAGCGCTTGCTCGAGCGATTCAATTAATCTTTTCTGCACAAATTCAATAGCCTGTTCCTGGCCGAGTTATTTCGCGTCTAACAGAGAATCCTGTATCTTATCAGTGACGAGATCCTTAGTGGCAATGTTATAAAGACAGTCAGCATGAGAGGTCGGCCTTGCAATGTTTCGTACATTTTCTCTCTATTTATTTTGTACTTTACTAACTTTTTGCCGTATTTAGCACGAGGCTAGAGTGGGATGAAACACGAAAAAGCTACTAATTATGCACCTGCACTGTTTGATTTCGAGTCGTTCGTAGGCTTGGGATCGGCGGTTCGTCTTTCTCCCGACTTTTCTGCTGCCTTTTCTCCAGGCGCTGAATTTTGTTTTTGCTTGTAAATAGAGAATAACAGTTCGAGTGCCACACAATCGCGATATCATTGCTGTCTATTACACCCTCAAGCCGGCTGATCACCTCTCTGCTTTCCACATCT
>JAODFW021590797.1:0-13554 GCA_027575235.2 Palythoa mutuki
TTGTTTAAAAAAATAAACATCATTTTAAATAAATGTCGCCCTCAAATAAACGCCGCACCCAAATCATGAAAAATTTGATAAACACCGCGGCGTTTATTCGAGGAAATACGGTAATTGAAAACCATTCTATTCTTTCACTCCATTTCCCATTCCATTTTCATTCCCATTGCCATCTCTAACGCTACTTTCGTCGGTCGTGACAAGCTGTGCCGTGACCAATGAGTAATAGGTTCCCTTTTGGGCAAGGAGTTCCTGATGGGTTCCCTGCTCTACCACGCGCCCGTGGTGTATTACTGCTATGGAGTCAGCGGTCTGCACGGTAGATAATCGATGTGCAATTATGATTGTTGTGCGGCCTTCGCTAGCCTTGTCCAACGCTTCTTGTACAACCTAGACAAAAAGTGACAGTAACGTAATCAATTAAAACCGAAAAACCTAAAACATTTTCAATCCCATCATTTGGAATCAGATGATGATGAAATTGATGATCATGATGCTCATAGTGATGATGATATAGTGACGACAACGATGATGATGATGATGGTGATGATGATAAAGTGATAATAATTAAGATAAATCGATGATGATGATTAGTAATGATGATAAAGTGATTATGATGATACAGTGATGATGATGATGAAGATATAGTGATCATTTGATGATATAGTGATGATGATGAAAATGTTAATAATAATGATAAAAAGATAACGATAATGATCGTGACGCAGCTCATCTAGAATAATTAAGCTGAAAGTGTCATGAAGATGACACGAGTTTGTTGCACATGCGCACCTTTTCACTTTCTGTGTCCAAGGCAGAGGTTGCTTCATCAAGTAGCAAAATCCGGGGATTACGGACCAAAGCTCTTGCAATAGCGATACGCTGTTTTTGCCCAGCTGAGATAAGCGTCCCTTTGTCACCAACATTTGTGTCGTAACCCTGAAAATAACAAGTCTTTATTTTTTCACTATTGGTAAAAAAGACGTTTCATGAATTTGAAACGATAGTCTTAAGACGAGTCTTTAAGTGCAAATTATTTTGACAAAGTTTTTGAGTCAGAGATTTTGCTTGTGTAGATGAGAGATTAAAATCTATTTGTTGAAAAACTGGCGTCCTAGTTTTTTTATGGCAAAAAAATTGCCACATTTAAAATTTGCTTATGTAATTTGTCAAAATTTGGAAATGAATTCATTCTTTTAATTGGGTTGTTAAGGGGCAAAAAAAAAACATTTTCTTATCCTTTTTTCCTAACGGAATCAAACATAAACACAGAGACGCCACTAGCCGACAAAACAGGTCTGTTTTACATAAAGGGACCCATACTTTGTTGTTTTACTTCTTCCAGTGTAGCGGTCACATGATAAAGCTATTTTGTTCGCGGCTGACCAAAATCATTACCGGCGCATGATCCAATGAAGCTTCTCAAAAAATTTAGTTTGATCATTTACACGGGCAAATATTTTGTCACAAAAATTTTGTCACAGAAAATTTGCTCTTGTAGACCTGCCTTTCAAACCAATAAAAGATTCAATCTAAAGTGCGATAGCATCACTCAGTTTCCTGAGTAGCCAATAAGACGATCTATCTAAATCTGCCGGATCTGCAGGAGAAGAATAAATCGTTACACAACGAGAAAGTCAGCCTTCGCTTACAGATACTCACGTTGTCAAACGACATCTACCAGCGGTGGGATGCCTTAAATGATAAGGCTATTACATGTTTTCATTACACAACGTTGAGGTGTCTTCCCGATGCCACTGTCAAGTGAAAACTGCCGGGGTTTGACAAGTGAAGTTATATAAATCAATTGAATTTTCATAGAGATTGTTTGTAATAAGATATTCTGTTATAGAATCGCTTTGTACATTTAGAGAGAGTGATTAATCTCTAATAAATAACATTTCAAAAATGAAAGGGTCAAATTTGTTCTTACACTTTTTTAAGATCTTAAACTGTTTACTGACGGTTTTTGATGTAAAACCATGTTTGTATTTGAAAATCCTTATATAGATGCTGGAAGTTGGTAGTTTGCGTTCTTCACAGCGGTCGCGTAAGTGCCGCAAGATGCACCTATATAGTTTCCATCACACAAACCACATTTGACTTCGTAAACTATGCGTTGCTGGTTTATTTTAAAAGAGAAAAAACACAAAAAATAGTTAAGTCACCGAAACCTTTCTTATTCATTTAGCCAGTAACAATGTTAGATACTATTTTGCTTTGGATTAAACCGTCGAAACATCCTTAAAACCCACAAAAAATCGAGACAAGCATTTGTCGAGGTCTTACAAGTTTTTTTTAACAAAAAGCAATAGAAAACTTTTGGTTTCAAAAATATTTTTCGCTGCATTTTTAATCATGATTTTGCCAATTTAAAAAGAAGGTTTAGAAAGTCGATATGTCTAAACAACATAAAAAAAAACCCATGAAAAATAGGCTATAGAACACTGCTCAGTGAAAGTCAGAACCGTGGGGGAGAGGCTGGGGATTTTTCGATTTCTCCCCACATCTGAAGTGTCAAGCAAAAGCAGTTTCATGATCCAAGAATATAAGACGGTATAACAAAGAAAAATCAAATTTTTGATATTTAGGCAAACCACTTACGCACAGTTGATAGAACAGTTCTTGTTAATAATAAATAACAGGAATTGTTCGGTTTGTATCCTATGGTCTTTTTCCTTAAGTCATAGGTTTCTTTCTACATTTTCGTTTTGCAAAAATACTAACATCGTTTCCGTTGCTGCGCGACCTTTTGAATTTTCTTTTGATTCAAGGTTTGGTTTTTCGACTGCCGCTAAACAGCACCTTTTTTCTTTGTAATATAACGTATTCCACTCAATGGCGATCCATGAGCTACAGACACGTGGGTTTGAAGGTTTTGTTAGTAAAAATAAATAAATGTGTCCAAAGTGTCGGAATTTATGGTCTGTTAAAAGGACGACTACCCTCTAAAAAATCTAAAGCGCGTTACGACGAAAACGGTCGCAACAAAAACGAACATTTAGTATTGGACGTAAATAAACCTTAAAGCCATTATTCTAATTAATCCATAAATTAGAGACATTTCTAACTTGTTATTTCTATTTGAGACCCTTTCGGAATGCGCGCAGAATCCCCAAATATCTAAGATTTTGGTGTTAGTTTTCCTGCAATATTAGTAGGGACTTTAAGAAACTAGGACAGCAACGCCAACGACGATGACTCAGAAAAACAATATTTTTGATTTCCTTGCTCTTTTTTTGCGGGTCATTAAGTTTTTGATTTCTCCGCCTTCAGCTCTGCAAACAGAAAAAGAGTGAAAGTTCCTCCTAAAGGTAAACAAATACTGAGAACCTTTTTTTATCACGTCCTTGTCAGTAAGCCCTGAGCAAAAGCACTATACATGTATACTATACATCATCAAACTTTGTATAGTCGACGAAGTTATTGTGCGTTTGCACACCATGTACAGTTCATAAGTCTCTCTATAATGATAACTGGCCCTCCTACTTGCAACTAGAAATCAGTAAACCTGTCAGAAACCTCCGATCTAACATAGCGCTAAAATTAGTTACTCCACTAACTCCAGGAACTTTTCAACACTCTGCCGCTACTCTTTTTCCTGACACTAGGAACTGTACCGATTTTATACAATTTTGTAAATCATGCAAGACAATACTTAAATCGCGCGCTTCTAACTCATGCTAGTTTATTATTATCTTTTGTTAACTTATTTATTTTAAAAATGTAACAATTAGTTAGATATTATAATTATAATTATAATTAAATAATCTAGAGTAGTATTATTACTTATTAGTAAATTTTAAACTTATTTATCTTAAGAAAGTAGTAATTAGTTAATAGATATTATAATTATAATTTAAATAATCTAGAATAGCATTTGTACTTAATATTGAATTTTAAACTTACTAATCTTAAGAATGTAATTATTAGTTAGATATTGTAATTATTGCAGGTGTAGAGCCTCTAGTTGTGGGATACACTGTAATAAACCTTTATTATTATTATTATTATGTTGTGTCTACGGAAACGTTGTCAATGCCAATGAAGCTAATTCTATTAATCGAACTTTTATTTCCTACTTTGTTTATATCTGTATTAAGATTTTATTGTTAAAAATAGGAACATTCTAGTAATAAAACTGTAAATTTTTCTTCTCCGGCCTTTTCTTCCTGGTTAAATAAATCTTGTTCATATCTGTATTAAAGTATAGATCTTATGTTTATCGTTAGAATAGGAGGGTTCTTGTAATAGTATTTGTATCTTAATCAGTTTTTTTATAATTTGCTCCTCTTCTTCTTTGTGGTTGATAAGACGTTAAATGAGTGTTCTATAGTAAATACTTGCAATAAGTTTTCCTTGTCTCTATTCATTATCGCTGTGTTATTGTGAATTAATCAGAATAAGTATACCGAGGTGGAACTGTTTGGTTTTAGGTGGGAGGGAGGCGGGGATGGACGGAAGGAAAATTGAAATTGATAAATATATATACATAATCAACCATATCCTTTTTTTTCAGAATGTATTTATTTGACATTTGTCAGTTCCACTAACAACGTGTCAAACTGAAAAGGAAGTTTTCTAATTCTCTAGGGACCGTTCAGAAATTAGGTGCTAGGGTGGGCCGGAGGGAATTTTTCAAATTTTTACAAAAATCTTGTGACCCACCTTACAGCTGCCAGAAGATATCATGGCCCAACTGATCAACGGTAACAATTTTCATGACCCACCCATGATGTGTTGGTAAATTCTCCCAACTGAGTTCCATACTTTCTGTATAAGCAGTTTGGGTGAATTTGTTTTTTCAACTTCTATAGTTTATTCCACTTGATCAATTTCTTATTTCTCATTACCAGTTATATTGTTTTGTTATGAGTTATGTAAGGAGGCTGAAAGGGTTACCTGAATAAACAATTTTGTGCTCAATGTTGACGATTGTAAGTATAATGTTTAAGCAATAGAAAAATGTTTTCGCCTTTCAATAGCTTGATAGAAATTCTGTAATGCTCCACCCATTCAACATGAAAATTGCTCGATAGCCCAACCATAATACGACGAATAGATTTATGGCCCATCCATATTTCCTGCGGCCAAGCCAAGCAGGTAATTTCTGACCGGTCCCTTATCCCTTACGAAATGCTTTGAAACCACTTGAACCAATTGCTGCTCAATGAAAGTAGAGCCTTGGGTTATCTTCAACAAAATTAAATAATCGACTTTCTATTTTGACTGTATGAAGCTGTACAAGTACTCTTTAAGAAATTTAAACACCGGGAACAAAATGCCCTTTGAATTTGATTCATTCAAAGGTGGACAAGCCATAATTGATCTAAGTGCTTACTGAATCTAGCAATGTGAGGAGTAATTCTCATCGTTCATTAAACTCAAAATCCAGAGGTTTGATGGTTGTTTAGGATGAAATTTAGTAACTGTAATTTGTTTGCCAATACTTTTCTAACCACATTGCACAACAGAGCTTTTAAAAACATTTTGAACATTCTTGAGCAGGTAGTTCAAACAACGGCAGACAGGAAGAGTTAAACATTTGAGCTGAGTTGAAAATATCTTTAAGATATCTTTAAAGAAGGGTTTCTAACCACTTACCTGTAATTAATATGAAATGTTATTCCAAGAGCCTGTAATTTTACAGACTCATTTTGTATGTGATAAACAAGTCAAGTATTTACATATTATTCATACCTAGAACTTGTTTTCGTTTTTAAAAATACTATTTTTATGGTTGTGTAACAAGTACCATTCTAATAATAGATTAAGCCAGATGCATAGTGGTTGCTCTTTTATTTGAATTATGTTTGTTATTCGGAGTTGCATAGATGGAGGACAAGATCATGAAAAATTGTTACAGTTATTTAAAATCGTGATTTGAGGCACGGGGCTGTGAATATAACATTGTATAAACAGAACCTTATATCAAAAACCGCAAGCCACAAACACATCAACTTCCACAATTAGTCTAACCAAAAATGAGAGAATATCAAGAGCTACACTTCACACAAGTCTCTCAAAATGTCCTTGATTCAATGGAGTGTTGGTATACGTAATTGTAACGGGAAAAAAAACAAGACTTGGTGTATTATGTCTGGAGCAGAGATGGTTTAAACAAAGAAAAAAGGTCAATATATATGACAGATCTAGCGAATGTATAGTTTGTAAAACATAACATTTTTTTCTCAGTCTAAAACGCAACCAAAACGTGAGATATATCTTTCTATATATCACGTATGAAAGCACGCTTATTTTTTACCCTTTAGCTTTACAAAACAAGATAAATTTGGAACGAAAACAACCTTCGATGTTTTAAAAACAAATCAATTCATTTTCTGGCTTTGGAACTTTTATCGTGTCTTCTCGGTGAAAAAAACCCCTGTTACTTCCATTCATTAAAAGGAATTCATTAAAAGGAGGCAACCAGATCCTGAATATTCCTTTGCCTTGAGATAGTTAAATTACCTGTCTTTAAACACAATAAAATTTAAAGCTTGTGGGGTTGTGCATAGCTATATTACTTTAAAATATTTCAAAATATCTAAAATTAAATGCTATATATATTAAAATCTTTGGGATGAGCTCTAGGTTATACATATGCGGCAATATTCAATACATTTTAAGGGCAGAAGAGGTTTTCGTGACCTTACGAAAAACAAAATTCTTTGTTTAACTGATCGATATAGCGAGGCGCCTGCAAGAACGACAAATTAACAAGTATTGGCTTCTCGAGCGATTTGTAGCACGCAATACGAATGATTACTTCCGTCTTGCATAACTTACCTCTGTCTATGGTTGTTTTTGTCGAACCAAGTCGCATTAATGTTGTGAGTTCGTTTTTCGATATGACACGCGTGTTTCAAGTTACACGCTTAAACATGTCGAGTTTATGCATATTTACGGAACAAAAACGCCCATATATATTTAATTCAATAATAACAACCTTGTGGCGTTCGCTAGAAAATGAGGGGGCGGTGCTGCTCTATTATAACCATTATGTGCTATTAAAGCATTTTCATAGCGCACTTTTTTCAAAATGATATTTGCTAATTTTCGATTTCCTTTTATCCACAATTCCTAAAACCCCAATATTCAACAGGTGTAATTTAGATTGAAACAAACTCGAGTGTTCTTTCCTCCTGCAAGTTAATCTTTTGGCTAATTACTGTTATTTGGTTGCTTTAAGAGTTTCTCTCACTTACTGTAGAAGTCAAAGGGTCAAGGGTGTTTTTCTACTTGCGAATAATCTTTGTTTAAAAGTACTGCTTTCGATTCCGTCTCGCTCTTAGCCCCACTTCAGTAATGATGACATAGATATCAACATCTCTCTAGACTCTATACACCATGTTTTAGTCTGTTGAGAATGCAGACAATAAATATAATCTTGGCGAAGACAATTACCGAATCTATAATAAGAACAGTGTATTAAAAACTTATGGCAGCATAGTCGCTTGAACGTGCTTTTAGAATGGTTTGTAAATTTCATTGTTCTTCGAGACAAGAGACCGGTCGATAATAAAACTTATGTTGGTTAAACGATGGCTGAGCTACGAACCACAAATACCTTTCAATTGTTACACATTTTTCAAAACACTCGAGAAGATGGGCAAAGGAAGGGTTTGTTAAGACAGAAAAACAAAAGAACGGAAAAGAGGAACATAATGTGGAGGATGTGTTATATTTAAACACTGCTTCGTGATTTTTCTCCAGTGCGAGGCCAATATAACGTTTCAACACAAAGCACGTGTTGGCTCAAAGCACGATGAATTAGGAGAGGACAAATATTTTTGACAACTATTTTTTCCTGTGTAATTGGGAATGCGTATATTTCCATCTTAAATGATTTATCAAGAGTGCACAATTCTAATAATATAGAAAGGTTTAACTTCATTTCTAATTTCAAGAATGATATACTTGAATTTGTTTGTTTCTAAGGAGTTGTTCACTCGATACCCAACCATAATAAAGAACAAGTCGATATTGCCAAGTTCACTAGAAATAAACTCTATATAGTGTTTTTTACCTTGGTTCAAAAGAGATTAAAATAATGAATGACCAGCTTTCAAGCATCAACTACATGAATAAACCCAAGATCTTTAAATTGAAAAGAATTATAGATCGTCTTTTTATAGCGAGTATTAAACAAAGAAAAGAGACTACTCTTTCACAAAAAATGGCAATCAAGCAATTGGTTAGTTCCTAAATTGTGCCTTATCAAAACATTTTTGGCTCCAAAAGTTTAATGCGTTGGGAAGATCATGGTGCGAAAACGTATCCTGCAGTGTGCACGGAACATACATTTGTCTCCACGTCAGCAAAGGCCTCTACCGCTAATCAATCAAAAGTCTTATCATGAAATCAATAAGGAATTCACTCAATGAGGAAGTCGCTTGTCTTAGGAAAAGTGGAGTTGGGCAATGCAAATAAAAAAATATTACTAATACTAGAGTAAAGTTGTTGTTAAAAACAAAACTAAAAATAAATTTCCGTTTTATTCGTACTTATCTTGAAGAACCAAACATTTGCTATCGGTTATTCATTACACACAGACTATTAATAAAACTTGAATAACCAAATTAAGATAGAATTTACTGACAGTTTCTTTGCATAATTGAACAACTAGAAACCTATAGAAGCTTTCAGTTCCTAGTTATAAGAATTAAGGTTTTTCAGAAATCAAAACACGGGCTATACTGTATACACTAGTAGAAATCCACACTTGGTAATACTAAAATAATAACCACTCTTAAACTTTATTTTGTCAATCGTCTCTATCATTTTCAGTGCATTTGTAATGCAGATATAGTCTGTGTTTTTTGGACATACATAATTACGACAAATCCGCAATAAGAACCCACATTAATGAAAACAACATCATCAGAACAGTTTACGGTTAAATTTTCCAAAGAAATAGCGAACTCCTTTTCTTCCATCTAGAAAACAATACAACAAGCAAAAATATTTATAGTTAAAAGGTATGGAGAAAAGAAACAATGTAAGTAGAGGACAGATTTAAATGAGTTTTCAAGTTCAGCAACAAGGTTGTTTTATAGGTGGTGAAAATGCTTATGCATTGCTAGTAATCGCAAAGTAAATGCTTTTTCCCTTCTTGGTCATGTGGGAAAAATTCTTTCCTGAGGAGGGATGTGGAGGGAATCGCGTCTTTTCTTCATTTGCTCAAAACAAACTTTTAATGGATAGGGAAGCTGACTAGATCACTAACAAGTTTACTTAGCCACCTTGCTCGCACTCTTCTATTAAAAGTAATTGTATAAACAATAAATATGTAGAGGTTTTCGTGACCTTACGAAAAAAAAAATTCTTTGTATTTTTTATATATATTTTCTAATTTTAACTGATTTTATGTATCTGTATCTTGAAGAGCAAAACGAAAGATTATTATTATTATTATTATTATTATTATTATCATTATTATTATTATTGCTAGTCCTGGTATTATAATTTATGATAATTTTTACTCTTGGTATTATGAGAAGTGATTGTATGTTAACTAATCTTGGTATTATGGGTGGTGATCATCTTTGCTAATCTTGGTATTATGGGTGGTGGTCATCTTTGCTAATCTTGGTATTATGAGTGGCACTATGGTTGGTGATGATCCTCACTAATCTTGGTATTATGGATAGTGATTATCCTTAATAATATTGGCACTATGGGTGGTGATGATCCTCACAATCTTGTTATTATGGGTGGTGATGATCCTTACTAATCTTGATATTATGGGTGGTGATTATCCTTAATAATCTTGTCACTATGGGTGATGATGATCCTCACTAATCTTGGCATTATGGGTGGTGCTGATCCTTACTAATCTTGATAATATGGGTGGTGATCATCCTTAATAATCTTGGCACTATGAATGGTGATGATCCTCACTACTCTTGGTATTATGGGTGGTGATGATACTTACTAATCTTGATATTATGGGTTGTGATTATCCTTAATAATCTTGGCACTATGGGTGGTGATCATCCTTGCTAATCTTGATAATATGGGTGGTGATCATCTTTGTTAATCTCGGTATTATGAGTGGTGGTCATCTTTGCTAATCTTGGTATTATGAGTGGTGATCATCTTTGCTAATCTTGATATAATGGGTGGTGGTCATCTTTGCTAATCTTGGTATTATGGGTGGTGGTCATTTTTCCTAATCTTGGTATTATGGGTGGTGGTCATCTTTGCTAATCTTGATATTATGGGTGGTGGTCATCTTTGCTAATCTTGGTATTATGGGAGGTGGTCATCTTTGCTAATCTTCGTATTAAGGAAGGTGATCATCTCTGCTAATCTTGCTATTACGGTTGGTGGTGATCTTTGCTAATCTTGGTATTAAGGGAGGTGATCATCTTTGCTAATCTTGATATTATGAGGGGTGGTCATCTTTGCTAATCTTGATATTATGGGTGGTTGTCATCTTTGCTAATCCTGGTACTATGGGTGGTGGTCATCTTTGCTAATCTTCGTTTTTAAGGGAGGTGATCATCTTTGCTAATCTTGGTATTACGGGTGGTGATCATCTTTGCTAATCTTGGTATTACTGGTGGTGGTCATCTTTGCTAAACTTGGTATTGTGGGTGCTGACCATCTTTGCTAATCTTGGTATTATGGGTGGTGGTCATCTTTGCTAATCTTCGTATTAAGGGAGATGATCATCTTTGCTAATCTTGGTATTACGGGTGGTGGTCACCTTTGCTAATCTTGGTATTATGGGTGGTGATGATCCTTACTAATCTTGATATTATGGGTGTTGATTATCCTTAATAATCTTGGCACTATGGGTGGTGATGATCCTCACTAATCTTGGTATTATGGGTGGTGATGATCCTTACTAATCTTGATAATATGGGTGGTGATTATCCTTAAAAAATCTTGGCACTATGGGTGATGATGATCCTCACTAACCTTAGTATCATGGCTGGTGATTATCCTTAATAATCTTGGTATTATGGGTGGTAATGATCCTTACTAAACTTGATATTTTGGGTGGTGATTATCCTTGATAATCTTGGCACTATGGGTGGTGATGATCCTTACTAATCTTGATATTGTGGGTGGTGATTATCCTTAATAATCTTGGCACTATGGGTGCTGATGATCCTCACTAATCTTGGTATCATGGGTGGTGATGATCCTTACTAATCTTTGTAGTATGGGTGGTGATGATCCTTACTAATCTTGATATTATGGGTGGTGATTATCCTTAATAATCTCGGCACTATGGGTGGTGGTCATCTTTGATAATCTTGGTGTTATGGGTGGTGATCATCTTTGCTAATCTTGATATTATTGGTGGCGGTCATCTTTGCTAATCTTGGTATTAAGGAAGGTGATTATCTTTGCTAATCTTGATATTATGAGTGGTGGTCATCTTTGCTAATCTTGATATCATGGGTGGTGGTCATCTTTGCTTATTTTCGTATTAAGGGAGTTGATCATCTTTGCTAATCTTGGTATTACGGGTGGTGGTCATCTTTGCTAATCTTGGTATTAAGGGTGGTGGTCATCTTTGCTAATCTTTGTATTATGGGTGGTGCTCATCTATGCTAATCTTGGTATTATGGGTGGTGGTCATCTTTGCTTATCTTTGTATTATGGGTGGTACTCATCTATGCTAATCTTGGTATTATGGGTGGTGTTCATCTTTGCTAATCTTCGTATTAAGGGAGGTGGTCATCTTTGCTAATCTTGGTATTATGGGTGGCGGTCGTCTTTGCTAATCTTGGTATTATGGGTGGTGATGATCCTTAGTAATCTTGATAATATGGGTGGTGATTATCCTTAATAATCTTGGCACTATGGGTGGTGATGATCCTCACTAATCTTGATATTATGGGTGGTGATTATCCTTAATAATCTTGGCACTATGGGTGGTGATGATCCTCACTAATCTTAATATTATGGGGGGTGATGATCCTTACTAATCTTGATAATATGGGTGGTGATTATCCTTAACAATCTTGGCACTATGGGTGGTAATGATCCTTACTAAACTTGATATTATGGGTGGTGGTCTTCTTTGCCAATTTTCGTATTAAGGGAGGTGTTCATATTTGCTAATCTTGGTATTACGGGTGGTTGTCATCTTTGCTAATCTTGGTATTACGGGTTGTGCTCATCTTTGCTAATCTTAGGGTTATGGGTGGTGATGATCCTTACTAATCTTGATATTATGGGTGGTGATGATCCTCACTAATCTTGGTATTATGGGTGGTGATGATCCTTACTAATCTTGATATTATAAATGGTGATTATCCTTAATAATCTTGGCACTATGTGTGGTGATGATCCTCACTAATCTTGGTATTATGGGTGGTGATGATCCTCACTAATCTTGATAATATGGGTGGTGATTATTTTTAATTATCTTGGCACTATGGGTGGTGATGATTCTCACTAATCTTGGTATTTTGGGTGGTGATCTCTTTTACTAATTTAGTATCATGGGTGATGATCATCCCTACTTATTTTGATATTGTGAATAGTAATCGCTTTTTATTAATCTTTGTATTCTGGTTGGCGATCATCCTTGCTCCTTGTCATACGAGTGATGATCATACTTACTAATCTTGTGGTGATATTCTAATTGTTAGAATTTTTAGAAATATTTACAAGGTGTGTATTATTATAGCATTTGTTTTAAATAAAGCTATAAACGGTGATCAATCGCATCCCAAATTTTGAAGTTTGTCGGCCTGACCAAAACACAACAATTTCCTCGCTGGTTTTATAACAGATTTTTTGCTCGTTGAGATGGTACATATTTTACATTGACGTTTAATTCACTGTTAATTGCTCAGTTTTCTAAAACCAGTAAATATACACACCTCAACGTCGACTCAGAAGCAAACAGAGATCTTAAGGTTACCGTATACGTTAAGGGGTGTTTTGCGTCAACACAATACAGTGCATCTGTTTTAAACCGTTGGCGGTACCGAAATCCATTTTTCAAATTAAAGCTAAAAGATCTGGCTTTCGAACTATACTAATTTTTTTACGTTCTCTAAAAACGAGCAACAAAGTCACCTTTCGAGAGTTCTAACTCAAAGGGAATTCAACGTGTCTGCGATATTTGGTTTTTGAGAACCTTTTTTAGAGCATTTTTTGCACAGTCTATAGACTTTTTTAAAATCCTAATCCGGATTAAATAAATGATTAAATATCAATAATCACTTGGACTTGTAGCGTTCAAAGGGCAACTTTGTCGCTCGTTTTTAGTAAAGAAATAAAAAACGAGCCCGCGCGGTCTGTTCAGTTATAAAACCACGCGTGAATTTCTAAGTTCACGAAAGAAGTGCTGAGAGAAAAACGCGCCGTTCTCGCACTTCTTGAGTGAACTTAAAAATTCTCAAGTGGTTTTATAACTGAACAGAGCAAGCTAGGCGATTTTTTTAATTTCTTTTATAAAATAAGCAACACAAATCTAAAAGTAAAACTCGATTCTGTATGGCGCGAACAAAAACGAGACTTTAGTAATGACTCACGAAGAGTTTACTGTTAGTTCGTTCTGTGAATTCCAGTGTAAATTAA
>JAODFW021591828.1:0-13547 GCA_027575235.2 Palythoa mutuki
ATGTAAAATTAAAGGCCTCTCTTTAGTAGATTCTCCAAGCTAATAAACTACCTCCAATAAATGCACAAAAATTAGCAAAAGATTTAGATGCTCATTAGATTAATTATTCAGGGATGCCCGCGGGCCATTGAAAGTTTTAATTTGTCTTTGTTTTGTTTTAAAAAGTACTAGTCTTTATTTCTTTAAGAAGTCTTTATTTTGCTCTTGTAAATTAAAGGCCTTAAAAGGTCTTAAATTGGCTGGAATTTATATTATAAGTTATGATATCTTAAAAGGCATTAAATTTCAAATAAAACTGAGCTTTACTTCTAATGAAATCTAAAGGTATACTCAACAAGTGTTTTTTCTACATAAAACTTTGTATTTTTGATGCATTCGGGGCTCAGGATACCGTACTTACCATGGTATATTTTCCAGTGTCGAAACATTTCTGTTATCTTAAAAAAGATTCAATTTTATGGTTTTGTGTTCTGAGTCTTTTGTCGTAAATGGATCTCAAATTTTCTGAGTATTGGTATTAAAAACATATCAAATGGTAAGGTAATGCTCATTATTGTGCTATAGCTGAAACCCGTGGCTCGCTAACAAACAGACTTCAAAGTTTACCATTAAGTTGTTATATCAAGGTACAATGTTGTTTCCACGTGTTTTGATATCTAAAAAGATCATCCTCACTAAGGTGCTGATTATGGAGCGGTAACTGCCTTGGGTATCAACATGGACTGCTCCAGACTTTTGTGTGGTCATGCCAGAGGACAGGTAAATCCCATATGGATCATGAAATACTGAAATAAAACTGTATGTGTTAGTTAGAAAACATTCGCTTTATAAAACAAATTGTGGCAGTTTTTCCTACAGTTTTCATGTTTGGCCTGTTCCTTGAAACTGTGACTGTTATGTCCCTACATCAGGAAGACAACATTTCAGGTGGTTTTGACTGTTATTGTAGTTTGGCACAAATTCAGACATACAGAGTAATGAATAGACGAGGTTGAGCAAAATATTGTCAGTGATGAGCAGATTCAATATTAAATAATTGAATTGTGAGACACTGATAAATAACGATATTTTGCTATTATCAAGTCCAATAATTGTCTTGTCATTTGATTACTGAATTTTGTTTTCGATTTTTTTGGGAAGCAACAAGGAATAAGTATGCGTTGCCGAAAGTCATTTATCTTCAGGTGTCAATGCCAAAATTTATTCTCTGTGGAAACTTTGCATGAGCATTATCATATTTGTAGGCAGCTGTTTGTAGGTCACGTGGTGGGCCCTGGGCCAATGAAAAAGAAGTAAAAATGATAACATAATTCATTTTAATAAGATGCATATTGAGCATCAGGAAGACCAAGGTGACACTAATACAGTATCTCCTCTTGAACTAGTGACACTCAAACACCTCACATCAATTGGTCTTGATATCATGCATTCTGAAGTTGATTTACTGTATATAAACACAAAGTTTTCTGCAAACAGGACATAGGTTGGTTTTATTCACTCTGATTCTCATTTTTTGATTTTAGATCACAATGTGGGACCTGCAGTCAGGAAAGCTTATTCGTAGTATATTTGATGCGCACCCTCTTGGAAGTGCTGTGCTGCACATCATGGTAGACACAGTAATATAGTTGTTATCGTAACATTCTGAAGTGCTGTGTTGCACATCATGCAAGCCCCAATAATAATTATCGTTGTTATCGTAACATTCTGAAGTGCTGTGCTGCACATCATGGTAGCCCCAGTAATATAGTTGTTATCGTAACATTCTGAAATGCTGTGCTGCACATCATGGTAGCCCCAGTAATATAGTTGTTATCATAACATTCTGAAGTGCTGTGCTGCACATCATGGCAGCTCCAGTATTTAAGTTGTTATTGTAACACTCATTATATAACGTGCATATATGAAATAGAATGCAAATTGTATTGTATTGTATTGTATTGTATTGTATTTAGATACTGTAGCCGAACAGATGTATTCGAAAGATTTGCTGTAGTATACCTATCGTTATTATTAAGTCATTCTAATTATCTAAGTAGTTTTTTCGAATCAACGTTTTTATGTAATTTAAATCGTGTTTTTGAGGTATACTAAAGAATGCATATATAATTAAATTAAAACACTCTAAGACACTTTAAGATTCATTTTCACCAGAAGGCTGTTACTTTTACCATTATAATTAGTTGTGGCTATTTGTTTGTCATATTAATTAGTGCAGTACCTCCCAGTTAGAAACATGACTTGTTGATGTATAGTACGCTGCAGCTAAAAATTCCTTATACTAATTGAAAGTCGATTCTTTTAATACAAACTTTCTATTAAATGTTTCTGCAGTTCACTGATGATCCAACAGTGGCCATTTGCAGTGACAGTGGGGGATCAGTTTTCGTTTTAAGCTTCAAGTGAGTCATGTTTTTGCCATATTTGAGGTCGGACATGTTTTACCCAGACTGACATTTTGAAATTTTTTGCAGTGACTTATTCCCATTTTCCTTTCTCCTCAGACGTGTCATAGGAATGAGAACTTATGAATCAACTTGCCTCTTTTCGGGAAGGTACTTTAAGACGTTACGAACAGTTTATTAAGAGTTTAAGATGGTGATTCTTTAATAACAGCATCATTCTTGTCGCGATGTTCTTTTTTACCATGACTTATAATTTCAGCCATAAATTCTTTTATTACTTAAAAGATCATCTTCATTCATGGTCTAAGTCTTTTCGTCCATTAAATGTAATTTTTATGAAGTAACTAGTTTTTCCCTCCGTGGTTAACATTTTTGTAATATTTGAAGTGTGTCTCACAATCTAACGCAGTTTAATTGCTTGTTTTTTGTACATTCTTTGATGGCTAAATTTTGAATCTTGGGAAAACAAACTAAAGACTGAAAACGGATGTGAACTGTCAGTGATCTCTGTGATACTGGTGTAGTGATTTACCAACTGTGGTATAAAGTAACAAATGTTGAGAGCAGGTTAAATTCTAGATTGCTATCCCGCTGGTACGGGGTGTGGAAAAAATTCGTATATGCCCAGAGCGGGAATCGAACCCACGTAAGTCTCCCTGTTTTCTAGTCAGGAGTGCTATTAACCACTTCATCATCAGGAATTGAGCCATTACTAAATGATCCTTTGTTCATTCAACTACCAAAGTGATGCTAATGATTCCATTTAATGTTATAGTCGTGGTGAGGTTTGCACTATGGCGCCACTTCATATGCACGAGGGAATGAAGGACCATAATCTTTATGATTATTCCCTGTTAGCGTTGGCAACTTTAACTAAGGTATGATCTTTTGTCAATGAAATACTATTAACAATCTGAAGCAATTTTCATGTACTACCGTGCAAGTACGTAAAAGAAACGTGTGTTATTTGAATGTGGAGTGCTGTTGAGTTTATACAGTTGGCTATAAACAATATTTCTCAGTGGCCTCAATTTGAATAATACTTACTTTCCTTGGGCGTACAATAAGATATAGTTGATCAAAAGCTGTATCATTTAAATGTATTTCAAAATCTGTTCTAGGTTCTTGTACTAAGCTTGAAACCAAGTATGGAAGTTCTTTTTAGCCACACCTTAAAGGTAACTGATGCTTGCATGTTCGAAATTACTGTTTACCATTTAGTACATAGTTTTTCATCTCATTTAATAACCTTTTCACTGCGTTTCGTTTGTTGGAACAGGTCGCAGTGGTTTTAGTTTCAGTACTGTATACGAAAAATTATATAAAAGTTAAAATTTTTTGTCATTCTTTACCTTTAATCAAACTTTTTCAATCTTTCGAAAAAGTTTATAGTGTTTGTTCGGATTTTATTCAATGCAAAAGTAAATATAAATGTGCTGTTGAAACAGTCACTTGTTTATTGACTTCACTCACTTCCCTTCAGGGATCAGTGGACACACTGCCTCTGCTTTCCTGGCAGTTTGCAATAATTCAAGTGGCATCTACCAAAGTTATCGATCCGGTAAGGTAAATTTAGTATTTACCGTAACATACCAAGAAAGACAACAAATGCTCTTTGAGAAGGCTGCATGATAAACTATCCTAGTACAAAGTGGTGACAGTTTCCTTGTTTATAAGACATGAGTATGTCAAGAAATGTTCATTTAAATTTCTGTAATCATAATTTTTGGTATTCCATCAACAGGTCAGTGATGCTCTGACGAAGGGCTAACGCTCGAAACGTCAGCTTTTACAAATTCCCACGGCGATGATAATTTGTTTATCAACATAACTTGAAGTTTGTATCTACTCGCCGACGCATTGAATAGTTTTTTTAAAACTATTTACTGAAAGTTTCACAGAAATAGTTGCAAACCACAATTTTCTTGAACCCCAAATTTACGTGGACGTGAAAAAACTTAATGTTGAATTAATGAAAAATACGAAAGATTCTCTTACAACGTCTTGCAGTTAGAACACACTGATATCCATGAATGAAATCAATCTGTATTTATTTTTTAAAGTAGTTAGAAAATAGATCCAAAACGCACTTACTTTTTCTATGCTCCTTTTCAGAGAGATGAAGATGGACACAAGTGAACAAGACACAGGACTATTATTCGTGTTTGGAGTGCTGTATGAAAATATCTAACACCGTTGACGCTTTATTTACAAGTACTTATTATTTTGAAGTCTAGTTTGCTGTAAAATCAGAAGGACAAACACAAAATACCTTGCGGTTGTTTTATCAAAATTTCTGTTTTACTGACGGTAAAACAACTGGCCCAGCTTAAAAAAAATTATGCAAGAACGTTATTCTTCGATTCATTGAATAATAAAAAAAACTACAGCCGTAACCTAACTTCAGTTTTCCGAGTTTAATTTCACTGTGGCAAACAACAATTTTCTTGACAGTTTAGGCTAAATATACGTGGACATGAATTGAAAATACTTAATGCTGAATGAAAAATACGAGATTCCTTTACCTACCTTTTGATGACTGAATCGCAACAAATCTTCCAAGAGGATGATTTCTTGACGAGAGGAAGTAGAAAAATAAAGACAGGAGTTAAGATATATTGTAATTAAGCTCGATTGAAAATAATAAAAGCTTTACGTCAGTTCTTTTTGTCTGTGAAAGCAACACGTAATTAATCATCAGTAAACTGCCTTTTTTGCCATATTTGGTAAAGAGGTAGGCGGTTATACGTCAACCAGCAGTTTGTTTTCAATATGAAGACAATCTGATACCTTAGTGATACGTTTGTGATTTCAAATCAAGATGTACAGATGGAAGTGAAATTGAGTTACTTTGGTTAGGTTGTATAAGTTCGACGTTTTCTTTTATGTGCTTTGAAAAAGAAAAAAGAAAAGGATGAAATCGAAATAAAAAGCAGGAGGGAAAAGGTTTTATTTGGCGGGACGAATATTTTTTTGACCGTCACAAAGAAGACTTCGCTGTTGCTATAGGAAACACTGACGTAATAAAAGGTGTTAAGCTACTTCGACACGAGCAAATTTTCTGTGACAATTTATGTGGCGATTAGTTAGGGTAAGCAAACCGGTCACTTTTTATGGCAAACTAAATTGCTGAAAAGCTGGCGAGCGCGGTAAAATCAGTTTATCTCGAATTGGAGCTTCGATTTTGTTTAGCTGGCAACTAAAACCTCACATTAAAGCCTACACTCGAGACACGGCGTATTCTCCAAATGCTGTTTCAACTCGGAAATTCATTGTAACCAATCAGACGTTGTCGTGTTTTCAGCAAAATTGAAGCGACCGTGTTTCAATGTTTCCTTTCTTAAACCTTCGTTGCAATTTGAAACACTCAATACCACACTACAAAACAATCGAGGCCCTTCTGAACGTTGTATGCCATATCGTAAAACTGTAATATCACAACAGCTCCGGTTTGTCAGATTTATTGCAGCTCCAACTCGTGTTATCACTGTAAACTCTCTACAACTAACAATTGTCTTTACTCGTTATATCAACGACACTTTTGCACGCGCACGTAGTCAAATACATAACTGTCAAATTCTCGCCCTCCAAATGTTTATCGGTTACACTGCATTTTATTAAACTGCCTCTCTCTCTTTAAAATAGCATAAATATCTCCTCAAAACTACGAAAAATTTTTTAACATTAGCGACGTAATGTCTGTATATAAAAGAGTTCAAAGCTCATCCAGAAAACTTGATTATCTCCCTCCTGTTTTGGACTTTTGTCTTCATCTCGTCTACTTTAGCTTGTAGCACCAATCAACAGTAGAGCCAGTCCCCATACCTGTCCGGCTCTTATCTCCGTTTGGGAGGTTGACTAACTAGGGAGAGACTTACTGCAGGAGTCGGTGCCATCGACTATGATACTTCCATTGTAGATACATCTGCCATAAGGGATGCCGGTTTTTCTCATGTAGAAAATTCTGCATATTCCTTGTCCTCCTGATGCCTCAACCGTCCCCACGCCATTGCTTCCTACTGTAACTCTGAGTCATCCTAATCTTGGTCATCCTCTTTCTCTGCTTTTCTATTATGACTGCATTCCTGTATACTTGGGGCCTTCTTGGCTTTGTGAAAACTGGAGCTTCTCTAGCATCCGTATCCATTTCCTCATTCACTTCAGCATCGTTTGTGTCCTCCTTCTGATCTTGTAGCGTTTGATTTCTTCTCTTAAACAGCTTTAAGTTATTGAAGTGTACGGTCTTTGTGATAGATGTTGTAGCTCTAATCTTGTAGCTCACATCTGTTACTCGTTGGACAATAATATAGGGTCCTTTGCAGAATCGATGGAACTTGGCAGTTTCCCCAATCTTTAGTTGTGGTGCATATAGGAACACATGGTTTCCTGGTTCGTAACTGATGTTTGTCATCCTCTTGTCATAGTACTCCTATTGTCGCTGTTGAGCTGTTGCCTGGTTCTCGCGTGTCATACGATATACATATGTGAAGCTCTGATGAAGCCCCTCTAAGTACTCACTGGAAGTTATATGTTCATTCGGTGTTACCGAACGTTCTTTAACGTTTTGTTGACGTTTTCGACTTCTGCATTCCCATCCGGGTGGCAGGAGATAGTTCTTGTCACCCCCATCTCTAGCATTGCACATATCTCCTCCACAAATTCCGATTCAAAATTACGTCCTGATCTGATTGGACACTGTCTGGCACCCGAATCGGTAAATCCATCCATTCACATTGGCTTGTACATATGTTTTGGCTTTCTGGTTCCTCAAAGGACAAAGACTTCCCCCTTTGCCATCATACACACGCTCCAGTGCGAGCGTCAACATACTCTCATGTAAGACTACCCTTGCCGTCCAATTCTTCCGATTTTCTATCGGTTGAATTAACACATCCTCCCTTAATTAGTTGTAACAATTAATACTGTGCCCAGATATCCTTGTTCATGGGACATCCTTAGATTTTTATATGGCTCAACTTGCTTCCCTTTCAGGTGTCTAAATATTACAGTAATGATATCAGGATCCTTCGGTTGCGCTTCTCCAATAGCTCTTAACGACCACTAAATACTAGTAGGTAACGAATTCTCCTTGCATGAGCGACCCATTTGGTATTTCGCAGTCCGGCCAGGCTCATTCATTGTTAAAACATTCAACATTGTCAGGTTGCCCCTTACCTCGTCACCACAGCTCGGATAGTTCCTGTGATGTCTCCTTAGCCTTTGCGACATTACATCGGCATTAGATTAACTCCAGCCAGGTCGATGAATCATATCCATGTCATATTCTTGTAACCTTTCTAGCCACCGAGCCACTTGTCGCCACGGTTCCTTGAATGATCTCAGCCAAGTAACTGCATGATGATCTGTCCGGACTTGAAACTTCCTTCCCAGCAACTATTTCAGTGAAATTAAACTCGGAAAACTGAAGTTAGGTAACGGCTGTACTTTTTTTATTATTCAAGTGAAATACTCAATGAACTCGGCAAGGGCAAGCATATCCAACCTCATTTCACAATAATTTCGTTCTGGTTTGTGTAGAGAATGACTGCCATAAGCAAATACTCGCTTTGTCCCATCCGGTTGCACCTGCGATAGTATAGCGTCAATTCCATTGTCAGTATTTACCTCAATGTCCGACACGACCATGCCTGAATCTGTTCTTAAATTAGAGTAAGCAAGCACTGAGGGACTTACTAGACAATCACTAAGTTCCTGGAAGGATTTTCCTTGCTGCTAAACCCACAGAAATTCCTGATCTCTTTGTAGCAAACGACGTAACGGCCCTGATTTCACGGCAAAATTTTTAACAAATTGTCGATAGTTAGACGCTAATCCGAGAAAAGCGCCGGCTTCTGTGACATTGGTTGGGACTGGCCACCCAATCACCGCTCTATTTTTCTCTGGATCTACATGTATGCCGTCTGCTGACACAATGTGGCCGAGTAACTAAACACAGCGCTGCAGAAAGGAACACTTCTTTCTCTTCGGCTTCACTTCGCTAACCTTAAACTCTCAACAACTCAACAAAGGCGTATCAGATGCTCTTCACAGGTACTGGATCAGACAATAATGTCATCCAGATACACAAAACAGTCTTTCCAGATTAACCCCTCGAGGGCCAAATTCAATAAGCGCTGAAAAGTTGATGGTCCATTTGTGAGCCCAAAAGGCATGCAAGTCCAGGAAAATGACCCCTGTGCGTGACAAACGCCGTCGTCGGTTGGTGTTTTCCGCCACAGGAACTTGCCAGTAGTCCGATGCTAATTCAAGATATGAAAACCATGATGCACCGTTTAAGGATTCCAGGATGTCATCGGTCCTCGGTAATGGTTGTGCGTCACTTCTGAATGATACTGTTCTGTCGTCTATATTCAACACATATCCGGTTCCAGTCTAGACCCGGAAAATCGACCCTTGCTCGCCATAGAGCCTCCAGTAGCTCAGTGGTTAGGGCATCCGACCAAAACACGGAGGGTCGTGGGTTCAAATCCCATCTGGGGCTCGAATTTTTTCCGAGTTCTCCTTGTCTTTAATATCATGAATTTATAATATTTCATATTTAATATACTCACCTTGGACGTTGGTTGACCGCATCTTGAGATGCATTAATATGACAGCGCGATGCTGTTAGTGAGTTTATGTGCGTCAGTCATTACTGGGCTGTGTGGCCGCGCGATGCGGTTCCAGTCTAGACCCGCAAAATCAACCCTCGCTCACCATAGAGTCTCCAGTAGCTCAGTGGTTAGAGGATCCGACTAAAACACGGGGGGTCGTGGGTTCAAATCCCATCTGGGGCTCGCATTTTTTCCGAGTTCTCCATATCTTTCAAATTTACAATATTTACAATATCAAAATGTTCTTTCGTATCATCTTCCCCCATTGCTTGTTCTTCGGTGAGACAATGAGTCTTGTTTTCATTGGGAGTTGAGGCATTTTTAATAACTTGTCTGGAGTGACAAGTAACTGCAATGTGGCTCCGCTTATTGCATCTGTAACATCTTGCATTGTAGAATCTGTCTTTCCCTAACTAAGGCAAATTTGGGAAGTTTTGTTTATTTTAAAAACTTCTTATGGTTGACCCTGGTTGCTGGTAGGCATTTCATGGTGCTTTGGATTTCATTTGCATTTTTTGTTGCCTGTTCCATTGCAATGACTAAAGTTTGAGCTTTTTCAAGTGTGAGGTCTTTCTCACATAGCAGCTTTTTTTTGAATAGCTGGGCTAGACAGCTCTCATACAAAACGGTCACGTTTAGCTTGATTAAAAATATTCCCAAAGTTGCTGTGTTCGCGGATCTCCTGTTTGAGTGATGCAAGGAAATTACATATGTTTTTTTGTCTTTCTGTGAACGCTGGTAAAATCGATATCACTCAGCTAGTTCTAAGGGAACGGGTGAAAATGACTCTGTTATAGTATTACCCTTTCTTTGATGTTTTATTAATTACACACAATTCAGCTAAAGCAGAAATGATAGCGAGCGTGAAAGTCAACAATCCCGCGAGAATCGTCGTCCCGATCAGGATCAAATGGTTTCAACCGTTCGGAATTCAGTGCAACAACTGTTCTACGATATGGTATTGACCGTTCTACGATATGGTATTGATTGTTCTACGATATGGCATTGACTGTTCTACGACATGGCATTGACCGTTCAGAATGGCATCGACTGTTTAAAACAACGGTTTACGAAATGGAAAATGGCGACGGCGTGAGTCAATGGAAATGACTATATAATCCTCGCATTCTATTTTTGATTACTACAAATCTACTAGTGTTCTATTACCAATGCTGTTCTCTGATTAGCTACCCTACCCATGCAATATCTATTCGCTGATAGATAGTGGGTAGCGATTGTCAATAAAATGGCGGGCGCTCCTTCGATGTTTCGAAGTGTGAGTGAAGACGATTTGGATAATTTACAGCCTTTTTTTGAACGACTAGTAGATTTCTACCAAAACAATTAGATTATTCGCTCTTGATTTCTGTGAGATCCAATATGGCGATTACAGTTTCCGATTTTCAGTCGTTTCTGAAGACAATTTGAACTTTCTAATCGACATCAGTTCCAGAAAAAAAAGAGGCAGCAACAAAATATATTGAAAATTTGTTTTGAAGGTAAGCAAAAATTAATTTTTTTGGATGAAATAAACGATTTTCACTCGACAGACTGCATGCCGAGCGTGAACCGGCGCGAAAACTGATCATCATCACCATTTTAAATTGTTTGAAGGACTTAAAATTTCATTTTACCAGAAATTATCGTAGTTCTGTTGTTTATTCTTCGGAGATTTCTACTAAAATTATTAGCAAACTCGCGCTTAATTTCTGTTGGCAATTGATAGAATAATATGAGTTTTGCCCTCGTCATTCTATTCGGCCGATAGAAATCGGGAGCTTGTACTTTCTAATTCTTAAAGAGTGACCGTTCGAAGCTGTTTTTCTTCAAAGATAGTTGAGATCGTAAAACTGTAAATGATTTTAATCAAGGAGTAACAGTACATCGTGTTGTATGATCTTTCGGTTAGTGTAGTCATGAGAAGGACTGCTGTCGGTGGTAGTGACTGATGGGTCGCCACTGTCTAAGCGAATTTGATTCCTCGAGGAATCGGCTGCGAGAAAATTTAGTCCTCGAATCATTAAATTGTGATAAAACTTCAGCCGTTTCATAGAAATAGTTGCAAACCATAATTTTCTGGACAGTTTAGGCCAAATGTACGTGGATGTAAAAAGACTTAATGTTGAATGAAAAAATGAGAAAAGATTCCTCTGATTCCTCTACAATGCGGCGTTTGAGTTATAATCTTCATGCATGTATGAATGAAATCACTCTGTATTTAATTGTTAAGTAGTTAAGAAAATGGATCGAAAACGCAACTAATTTTTCCATCGTCTTTTTCAGAGAGATGATAATGGACACAAGTTAACAACACACCGGTTTCCTGATTGCATTTAGTGTGCTGTATGAAAATATCTTTACTGACACCGTTGCCGTTTTAAAAGCACGCGTATTGTTTTGAGGCCTTGCTCGGTGTAAAATCAAAAGGAGAAGCACAAAATATCTTGTTGCTCTACAAAATTTGTTTTACTAATGGCATAACAATAGGCCCAGCTTAAAGTTATCAAAAACTTATGCGAGAATGTTTAGTCCTCGATTCATTGTGAGTGGAACTGAAGGATACAGCCGTTACCTATACTTTTTCTGAGTTTCATAGAAATAGTCACAAACCACAATTAATCTTCCTCGCAGCTTAGGCCAAATATATGTGGGCATGAAAAGACTCAATGGTGAATGAAAATTACGAAAGATTTCTCTACATTGCGGCCTTTGAGTTATAACCCTTATGCACCAATGAAATCATTCTGTATTTATTTATTTAAATATAAGTAGTAAGGGAAATGGATCGAAAATGCAACAAATATTTCTATCCTCATTTTCAGAAAGATGAAAACGAACACAAGTGAACAAAATACAAGAAAACATTTAGTATTTATTAGTTAAGTAGTCAGGAAAAGTGATCCAAAACACAGCTATATTTTCTATCCTCTTTTTCAGAGAGACGAAGATGGACACCAGTTAATAACACACAGGAATACCGTTTGCGTTTGGTGTACTGTATGAAAAATTTATCTATACCGTTGTCGATTTTGATACAAGTAAGAGTTGTTTTGAGGCCTAGTTTGGTGTTTAATCAGGAGAAACACAAAATATCTTGTTTCCCTTCTAAAAAATAATTGACCCAACTTAAAGTGATTAAAATGTATACAAGAAGCTTTAGTCCCCGCCTCCATGAATGTGAAAACAGCCGTTAACTGGTTTTTCTGAGTTTCAAAGAAATAGTCTCAAACTAACATTTTCTTGACAGTTTAGGCCAAATATACATGGACATGAAAAGACTTAACGTTGAATGAAAAACACAGAATTCCTTTACCTACCTTTTGATGACTGGATCGCAACAAATCTTCCAAGAGGATGATTTCTTGACGAGAGGAAGTAGAAAAATAAAGGCATGAGTTAAAAGATATTGTAATTAAGCTCGATTGAAGAGAATGAAGCATTACGTAAGTTCTCTTTGTCTGTGCAAGGAACACGTAAGTAATCGTCAGTGAAACGCCTTTTTTGCCATATTTGGTAAAGTGGTATGGCGGTTATACGTCAACTAGCAGTTTATTTTTTATACGATTACAATTGGTTACGATGGTGATAAATTACTGCTTTGAAATCAAGATGTACAAACGAAAGTGAATTATATCGAGTTATCTCAGAAGAAATCGAATTTGGTTGGGTTGTTTAAGTTCAACTTTTTGTCTTATGAGCTTTGAAAAGAAATAAGGAAAAGAAAGAATAGGCAGCCCAAGGAAAAATGTTTTATTTGCTTATTCTTTAACCATTAAAATGAGGGCGTTGCCTGTTGCTATAGGAAACACTGACGTCATAAAAGTTGTTCGGTTCGGTTTGGCAATTACAGCCTCTTTTCCATGCAGTCACACGAGACACAGCGTGCTCCCCAGAGAAGATATTTTGACTCGGAAATTATCGTAGCCAATCAGAAGTTATCGTGTTTTTAGCGAAGCTGACGTGACCATGCAACTGATCCAAGCGAATTTATAGCACAATTCTCGCATTCCACCTTTAAATAGTAACATTTTCGAAGTTACAAGATATTTCTCTTCAAGGATAGTTGAAATATAAAAAAAAAAACTACAAATGATTTTAACCCAGCAATAACGTAGATCGTGTTGTTGGATCGTCCGAGTTAGTCTAGTCCTAAAAGGACTGTTGAAGTTCAATACCTTATATTGGGTGCCCTTTGACGAAAATAGTTAATCAACACCCTTTTTAGAGGATATCAGGGATAAAGGGTCACGTAGCTCAGATTGAAGTCCATTCCAAAGGAAAGCCCCAGAGTATCCAACTAAGCTGCGCTTCATAGTCAGTTCTTGTTTTGGGTATTTGTAATGTGTTCGCCCTCATCAAGTATCGCGCGATAGAAATCGAGAGCGAATAATCTAATCGTTTTTGTATAAATCTACTAGTAGTTCAAAAAAAGGCTTTCAATTTTATTGAATACCTCCAAAATTTATTTGAAACTTCGAAGGAGACAATCGTTACCCACCATCTATCACCGAAGAGAAAGTGGGTAGGG
>JAODFW021592870.1:0-13545 GCA_027575235.2 Palythoa mutuki
ATATAGGATTTTGGGCAAAAATACAGTAAAATAACACAAGTTAAAAATACTCTGATAACTTATGAAACATAAAAAGTTATTCTTGACAACTGATGTAAAAACACGAAAGAGATAATTCAAGATTGAGAACGATTACACAACTTATATCAATCGTTCCGGGCCGGAACAAATTTGAAAAGATTGATGTTACCGGAGCATGCGCAGAACCGTGACTATGCCCCTTTAAACATTGATAATGACGTGTCGTAATTATTAAAGCTAACTGACTTATATGAACTATGCCTATGGTCGCAATGCACACCTTCTCTCAAACTGTACTTTTAGAATAGAAACTTCTTTGCACGTAGAAATTGTGCAAGTAATTTCCCTTATGCAATGAACTAGAATCAGAAGATTCTGTTGCACTTTTATTGTGTAGCACACAAATCACTGTCAGTGTTTGGAGCAAAAAAGCCATTTTTCAGAAGTTTCAATTTGTTCAAAGATTTTTTCTCAGCGAGTAAAGACAGTATTTTCACAATCCTAGTTCATTGCATAGGTCTAGATAAATGCTATCTGTAAGGAATATTTCCTGATCCTCTTAGCTTATTTTCAGCTCCAAGGGTGGCTCTTTTAAGACACATAATAGGATCTAGATCTGTTGCCATAGTAATAACAGAGCCAAACAACTGTGTTGTGGTAATGTTTTGTAGTGGACAGTTGAAATATGATAGCTATTTCTGAGAAAAATAAGTTTTGGTGAAAATTGCGTTCTAGCCACCCATACCACCATAAAATAAAGTATAGTATAGCAATAACTTGGGGTGCTCAAACTGCCATACTTTCTATTGACAACTCAACCAATTTAGATTAGTGCATTGATTGTCAGTTCCTCTTAAATACGAGTTACGAAGTCTGAATGCTGACAATATTAACACCAGACTACAGTGCAGCTTGTTTTTTTTCACTGCATGCATTAAAATTAAAACTAAATTGCAAAAGCTGAAATAAAATTAATATAAAAACAAGTATTTGTTTCAACCAGCCAAAAATTTATATCTTAGGCCACCCCAACTTAATTTCAAGTTTCCTGCAAGCAGAGATCTCTTAAATACCAACAAAAAACGGTAGGAAAAAGGGGCCCCTCAATTTTTTTGAAGTCACCGCCGTCCCTTTTGCACGCATGCGCAACTATATCAACCGCTGTCTTATGGCTCATTGCCATATACTACTGCAGTTCATTATTTGACTATACCGTTCGCTGACTTTTCAAAACCACGTCCGGTACAGCACGTGGAAATAAGTGAGCGGCGTTATGGAAACGGTCGCGCATTCTCGACAGTGACTCGAGCGGCTGTTCGCTTTACAAGTGGCTCTTCTCGTATGGTAAATTTCTTGCTTTTAGTCGTTTCTGACAGAAAAATAGGGACGGTCGGTCAAAGAAAACAATTAAAAAAAACAAAGCAAAAAAGCGGCTGTAGGTCTTTATGCTGCTTTATAATTCTTGCAGCTGGAGCTTTTCTTGCAATAAACATCGCTCCGCACATATATAACAAACACCATATTTACTCGAATAAACGCCGCGGCGTTTATTAAATTTTTCATAATTTGGGTGCGGCGTTTATTCGAAGGCGGAGTTTATTCGAGGGTGGCGTTTATTTCAAATGATGTTTGTTTTTTTAAACAACCAACCGTAACTTTACTTTAAAAAAAGGAAAAATGATACAGTTCTTTGTCTGGCTGGACCGATCACGCCTTACAGTCTTACTTGTTGCGCTTGCAAACGCGTAAGAAATCTTTCAACTGCCTTTCAAACTTTAAATTTATAGTTTTAAACAACTCTGCTCTGCGCTTGTAAAAAGTGAATGTCATAAATTCGATGTTTTAGTTTGTTGTCCGTTCCGGGGTGCGGCGTTTATTCGAGGTCGGCGTTGATTAACTTTTGGCTCTCAGGTGCGGCGTTTATTCGAGGGCGGCGTTTATTGGAATAAATACGGTTTTAACCTAAAATATATAAAGCATTTTAGAACATTTCATTTGTTGCGCATCATCATGTCACTCCGGCAGACTGATCTTAAAACTCTCTGGAGTGCACACAACTGGTGCGCCACACTAGTGTCCGGTTTATGACGAAAAGATTTTTTTTTTTCAATCTTATGATTCGTACGTGCAGAAAGCACGGTTCTTTGAAAAGACCAAATTAAGTTTAATCATCATGAACAAAACATTCGATATTTTTGATGAGATTTTTTCTTTTTTAGTTTTACCCACATGCACTTGGTAAGTAATAAAAGCATCCATTCCTCAGATTCTCATATCAAACATTTCTACAATACCTTCGGCAGACGGCATGGCGTTACTGTTGAATTGAGTTAGTTTCTCATGCAGCCGGAAACAACGATATATATGACAGTTAATGACTAAAAACAGTTGGATTTTTACAATATTCCATAGCTTTTGTAGTATAAATTAGCTTGTCATTTTATTTTTCAAAACTCAGTCGAAAGTTTTGGATCATCAGTATAAGATTGTGTTGTAGATAATGAAATCTAAAAGATGTATCAATAAGATTGTGTTTTGGATAATTATTATGATGTAAACAAAGGGACAAAGAAATTATAAATATATACGGTTTGTTCGGTCGAATTGCAGTTTCGTAATAGACTATATCAGTATATGGGCTGGTATACCGTATTTCCTCGAATAAACGCCGCACCTGAGAGCCAAAATATTAATAAACCGCCCTCGAATAAACGCCGCACCCTGGAATAGACAACAAACTGAAACATCGAATTTATGATGTTCACTTTTTACAAGCCCAGAGAGGAGTTGTTCAAAACTTGCTTAAAGTTTGAAAGGCACAGACAAAAACCCGTAACATCGAATTTATCTGACTTCTTACGGTTTACAAGCACAACAAGTTGTAGTTTTAAAACTGTAAAACTTGATCGGTACAGCCAGACAAAGAACTGTATCATTTTTTTTTCTACCTTTTGAAGTAAAGTTACGGTTCGTTGTTTAAAGTAGTAAAGCCGCCCTCGAATAAACGCTGCACCCAAATTATGAAAAATTTAATAATTCGAGGAATTACGGTATGCAACAAACTATACTCACAATTTGTGAGAACGAGGCTTAGACTTGTGTGTAAAAGTTGAAAAGAGCGTAAGAACAAAGGAGGCTTGGATCAGGTAAATGAATTCTCTTAGTCACAGAGCAACTCACGTTAAAACATGACTTATCAAATGCAATAAATGGATTAAAAATAGCTTGTACCATTTTGATAAAACATCGATATCACGCGAACAGAGAGTAAAAATATGAAATATTAATTTGTGCAAAGTTTTAAACCATTGTCAGACTGTCAATAGCGATACTCTGGAAAACCAGTTTATTTTCAGCTTTTTTTTTTTTCATTTTAATAGTGCCAAAATTAGATTAAACTAATCCAGGCACGATTTATCATAAAACTGACAAAACTATTCCACAATGTTAAAAGTAACGTTTATGAAAAATATGTCGATAATAACAAGAACTTCAATGTACATTTCATTGACGAATTTTATGCCGGGTTATTTTAAAACGGTTTACCAAAAGTAAAGCAGATAAAACGCGCCCTCTAATTGGCTGTGCAGCGTTGTTATAAATACCTAATACATATACTTTATTTTGAATCTCAAGAAAGATAACTTTTCAGCGAAATAAATACCGACAAAACACTGTACATGTGGTTTTTAATACCACTTCCCTCTGGAAGCTTGTTTTATACAAGAAATATAAAATTCACCCTGCTTGTCCTGTTCAGTTATACTTATAGAATCATTGGTGAATTTTTAAGTCGAACTCAGAAGTGCGAGAGAAACTCGCATATAAGTAGGATCGTTTAAAAGTTTATACGTGGTTCTACAACTAAACAGAGCGCGCGGGCTCGTTCTGTATTTAATCTGTACGTAGTAGAAACAACATATCATCGCCGGATTTTAACAAATATTGTGTTTCGAGTTGTGCAAAATTAAAAGTGAAGAACAAAGAGATGTTTTTAGCAAAAATAGTTAGGAAAGGATGTCTATACTTCGAAAACAAAAGACGAAAACTAATAAAGTTTGTCTCTAAAATATCACCTGTCAGGAGCTAATTAAACTCGCGTCTGGGGTCAGAAAAGTTAGTTAGTCATTAGGCCCGTAAGAGGGAGGCTAATGTGTTTTCTCTGGCAGGTGTACAATAAACTACCGCTGTTATTTTTGTCTCTTTCGCGGTTACTTCATCACTTTTTTAGCAGTAGCAAAGGCCGTTGTGGGCAGTAACAAATCCTTACAGCAAGCTGACAGGCACTGAAAGCCATTTTAGCGAATAAGATAGAGTCTAGTTTGGATGTTATCAAAACGATTTATCACTGTCGCTTGTCCGTTTTCGAAAGCGAGCCTGTCTGTACAGGCCCTTTTTCTAGGCAATGTATGTAAGTCCTATTGCATGACTTGTTTGTATTTTTTCATGGCCAGCAACTGCTCAGTGTTAAAAGCCATGCCGGTGCACTAAACGTGTTTCTTTTTGTCAATGATAAAGGAATAAAACTTTTTTACATCAAAATGTTTCAAGAAAATTTTTTTTTTATGCAGATATCTCAAATTGAATCTGTAGTTGGTTACTACACTGCTCATTTGCAATTTAAATTTCTTTTATTTCAGTTTATGCCTGGTGAGTAAAATGCAGTGCTCTTCAAAACAAAGGATCTTCGAAAACTGTCAGAGTTTAGGGAAAATGCAAGACTGCTGTTTAATTATGCTTCCCTGCGTTTCTGAATTCATTGCAACTCAATGATCAGTGCCCCTTCTGTCGACAAGACGGCTCGCGGTTCCTTAAATTAACAATAACATATGCTAAAGATCATTTTGCTTTGTTGTTTTTTAATGAGAACGTAGTTTAACCATACACTACTGGGGCTTCAAGAAATGAGGACAGCGATGCAGACAGCGACGAAAATGCATGTACAATAACTTTATGTTGACATCGAGCTTTGCATCTGTACTTAGAGTTAGTTGTCGCTAGAAACAGAACGTGAAAAGGCCTTTCTTAAGCCGGTGTTACACGTTGAAACTTTTAGCTGAAACTTGTGTGCAACGATGCGAAACAAGTTTCACCAGGCGTTGCACCATGTAACATAGTCGGTTTCGTGAAACTTTTTCGAATTTTTGTTGCGAGACAGGTTTCACGAAAAGTATAACTGCTTTCTACTTCTGCAACAGTTTCAGTGATCGAAGTTGCGAGTTTCACATGAGTTTCACCGTGTAACATCACTTTGTGAAACTGGTTTCGCCCTTTATTGCACACAAGTTTCAGCTAAAAGTTTCAACGTGTAACACTGGCTTTACCCATACCCACTCCCAATGTGAGTTCCAGTAGCTTTAGTGGGTAGACAGTCTGATGAATGATCATAAGTGTATGGTCTAATTTCCTTTAGGAACTTAGAAGTTTTTCTTCTTTGAAAGAAGCTTGAGATGACTACTTATTCCTTTCATGGTTATGTCAATATTTACTTGTTACTAACAACAACATTTTACAGAAGGAGAATGAGTAATTGTCTTATTTAGCAATTAATTATCAGGAATCAGGATAGGAGATGGCAGTTTAACTAATTTTATTAGCATTCTAGCTAGGCCAAATCAAGATGGCACAGCACCCTCTCATTTTTTAGTATCAACTGATTTTTAGAGTTTTTTTATTATGTAAACTTTTGACAAATTGTTGATAATTTTGAAGTTTTTCTATATATCAGTCCCATATGCAGAAGGTGCAATGAGTGCCTGCACTCCCTCCCCCATCACAGGAGCCATAGCCGAAAGGGTGTAGAGAATTAGATGAAAGTTAAAATAAAACACAGATTTTGGTGTCATGTTATTATATTTTTAACAGTTTAAGTAATAGTCCGAGTAAGAAGTAGACACCCTCCCACTGTTCTGTGCCATTTCACTTTTCCCACACCAGAATGTTTAGATTTTCATACAGAGAATACATCAACCCGTATACAACATGGTTTCAAAGTAAAATGCTGTGAAACTCTATTTTAAAGCAATGTTTCTTTTGTGCTATAATAATTCATCCAATCATAAAAATCCAAAACAAAAGCCAAAAAAACCTTTTGATTTTCTATGTTCCCCACATTAATTAACTGATTGACTAGCCATAATAATGAATGGACAAGTTTTTACGGGACCGCCTGTCCAAGGCTGGCGTCCAGAGGGTGCCGCCGTTCCCACACTTGGGCGTTGCGCCTAGCCGTTGTCTTCCAGGAGGAGGATCATCCGCCAAAGCCGCTTGACACCGACACCAAGGACTACAGTCTATCGTAGGCTGCTGTCAGTGCCAGCTGCCACCCTGGTTGAGGCAGCTTGTAACCTTGAGAGGTAACCCACAAGGCAGTGGAAGTTTGAGTTTGGAGTTTTCCTTCTCCTAGACTGGTTGCCAACCAAGGCTAATATGGGTCCAGTCAACCCACCCTGATATATTGCCGGGCACTCGGTCGCGCCAATGTAGCAAGCTCTGTATACCGGGGACACGATGAGAACGTGTTGCTATGGGCACAATTGCATAGGAGAGGCCATATGCAAGTGACCAGCTGTCAGGAACTAACAGTGGTCCAGTGACAATCACTACGCCTGGAAAGGAGAGGCTGGTAGAGACGCTTCACTTTCCTTTCAGGGATGAGCGGGACATGCGGCCCAGACCTCACCCCCCCCCTCTCTTTAGTAATAACAAATACATTTCAACTGTGGGCCCCATTCTCAAATGTTTCAATTCACCGGAAGAAGGCCGCACACCCCTACCTAATTTTTTGTGGAGTACTGAACTGAAACTTATGGTCAAAATTGCATGTGTTTCGCAGTAAATTAACATATATTTCAGAACAGTAATGGATACATTCAAATAATTGGTTTTCAAACATACAGTAAGTTGCAATTCTTTTGGTGGTTTAAGGCCCATGTTCATTTATAATAACATTACTATGTTGCAACTGAAATCATGTTCCTTCTCTTTTCCAAGTGTGTACTGTAGATTGAATGATGCTGTTGCAATTTTGTTGCTATTTTCCTACATGTTTCCTTATGATTGTACAGCCTGGTACACACTTTGATTTTAAAAAGTTCACAATTTTTTTTTAAATTAAAACGAGAGGGGGCATTGGGTCACATTAAAAACCGCCAAAAAAAACCCCAAATCCAAAAAAATAAACTGCAATTAATTTTGATCAAATCCGAAAATCGCATAAAAAACATCAAAACCAAAAATTTATGCTTCCCAGGTTTTAAAAACCTGTCAAATCTGAAAAACTGATAATATGTTTTCCAAAAACCGAAAACTGATTGCTAAATACATGTAAAGAAAAAACCACAACAAGCAAAGGACAACAAAACTGAAAAAGGGCAGGTTTTTTTGTGCCAAATCCAAAGAATTGCTCCAAACAATGCACGAAACCGCAAAACTGAAAATTCCAATGCCCCCCTCTAAAAATGCAACCAAGTTCAAAAGTTGACTGGTTTCACCAAGCCTGCAAAGTATATAAATTTTTATGACATATAACCTACTCATTATATCAAAATTTTGAATAAAAACTGATGGCCTATACAATAACTCAACACAATTATTTCATGTCGATTAAAACCCATAAACTAATAAAAAAAAAACACCCTACATAATACCACCTAAGACTAATCAATATCACTAAACTAATATCACTAACTATTATTTATTATTAATATTAATTAAAAAGATAAACGGAAAAAGGATAGCACGACATTTTGACATCGTCAAGATATCATTGTCAAGTGAAAGAATAAATAATATTATAAGTTGCATATAAGTACAAAAGTTGTTAAATAAATTAAAATTAAGAAGTGATAATCACGATTGTTCTACTAAAGAGATCAATGAAGATCACGTAAATAGTTTTGCCAGCCTTTTAGCATTTATCTTTTTAATTAATATAAAAATTATGTTCAAAGTCTAAGTTTACTAATCATTTATTACCCTTGATAATTGGTATCGTCACTCAGCACAACTTCCTCTTGATTCATTTCATCTTTTCGATCACTTCGCTGGTCTTCAGGGCAGAAGAATGTCCCGTATGCTCTTTCGTGAATGTTAGCTCCATGACAACACAAGACGTGCAGCATGTGCAGATCTCTATTAACAATTGCCATGTGGATGTTGCTTTCACCTGGTGTAACAGACATTCATCTCATTTTAATTTATACTGCATCAATTTTGCTCCAAGGCCCAGTTGTTGAAAAACTGATTAGCACTAAGCCATAGTTAAATTTCTGTAACCATGTTCTTGTTTTCAACCTTGTATTAACTTGTATGAGCTGAACATAAATTATTTCTGGCAGCTCATCTTTGCCTCTGTTGTATGAAACATTTCAGTTATCAAGAAAACAAGTTTTTAGTGCAACTTGGAAAACAAGTGAGAAACATACGTGTGAGTTTTAGGTCAATTTTTTACTCACCAGCCGGGCAAACGAATTTTGATTTTCAAGCAAATTCACTCGACTGAGCCAAGATCTACTTGCCACTGGCAAATGGGCGAGTGGATTCTCAATCCCTACCATCTGTGAGCAGTGTGAATGGACCCTTAATTCTGGATTCAGATTAGTCTTGCTTTTATCATTGGCACTAAATGCGAACTGCTATACCATGCGATACAATTTGAATACAATACAATGCTGGTTTATTGTACAGTATAAATAGTTTAAAAACTACATTAAACAATTGTTTTACTCAAAGAACAATTTAATTTTCCTTTTGTAAGTTAGCAAGTCACTTCAAAGTTTGGGTAACTTGTAACTTAACTATATAACTTACCATAATACTCATCACTAAGATAAATGTCATTGACCATTGCTGGAAATCGTTTGAGAATCCTTTTTGCCAGTTCATAGTGGACTCTTGTAGCATTTAGAAAACAAAGATGTAGCAAGTTTTCACCAACTGCACCAGTCTGGTCAATATCCCAGCAAACATGTCTGTATGTAGAGCTTGCCATTCCTAAAAGAATAGAACACAAAGTTAAGGTCTCTATGACTTCGCAAATACCAACAGTTTATGAAGTTATTGACAAGGGTCCAAACCAAAGTAGTATTACATGCTTTTTTTATAAGAACCAGTAAATTTTGCCAAGGCTCACTTGTTTTAATTTCCTGGCACCGTGTGGACGTTTCTTAGGTAAATAATCATACAGATCTGAAGAAGGTTTGTACAGAGTGGAAAGCTATTGCAAAAAAATAATCGTACAGTCCCAAATAAGCCTGTATAGAGTGGAAAATTTCCCCAAAATAAATAAGCGTACATTGTACGCTTATTCGGAACTTCAGGGTAAATTGTTCTTATTTCTGTGAGCCGTTTTTATTGAAGAAAAAACAAAATAAAACCAAGTATTGGAAAATGAAACACCTAGTGCCACACATGAATTGTACGGCTGAATTTTGAGCAAACTACCTTTATTGTTTGTTGAGCAGTCTTTACAGTGAATCTTTTTATGATTTATCGCTAAGTTTTAGTCAATTTTTGACCACAAAAACTTTCCTAGTTATCAAGCCTCAGCCTGAGCTTGTTCTTAAATTGTTCTTAACTTATAAAAAAAAGTGTGTAAACGGCTTGTTTTTAGCTGTTGTTTATCGTTGCATCTAGTTCATTTGTGGCCCGAGTGGCTCATTGCCACCTAGCGCAGCGAGGGTGCAAATGATGCTACGAGGGAACAAACTTCTTTTTGTATTAATACTATTTGTGCAAAGGTGTAAAACTTTTAATAAATTGCAACTTGACTCAGTGATATGTGATGGCTTGAAGAGATACATTTGTTGTTGTCATAAAATGGTTGAAAACGTCAATGAAAAGCTATTATTAGACGGGTTTAATAGCTTCTGCTAATAACAAAAAAACAATGTTTCTTAATTCAAGTTTCGACCACAGAAAGAAATCTTTTTTCAATATGCCCATGTAACCGAATAGAACCGTCTGCCATCTGTCTGTCTGTGGGCAAATATTTCATTACTTACAAATTCATTTGAGTTCAGGCAGGCCTGTAAATTAATGTGAGATTGTTCACCATTCAGAACAGGTGTTTTGGATACACTCAGTGCGGTTTACAATTACCGCCTGACTCCCTAGAGTACTCATCAGTGGGGGAAGGTGGACTCAATTGCACCCTCTCACAAAAACCCCTACGTATGAGACCTGAATTTATACCTTTTATCAACTAATCTAGACGATTGTTTTCTCGCTGAAACATAGGGTAATCTGTAGCAAATCTGAAACTTTAACCGTCTGTAGTATTAATGAGGACAATTATATTTGTTTTACATATGTTAAAATTATTTTATTATTCTTTCTTATCTATTTCCTGTATTTTATCACAACCCTCAATGAACAGTTCTTTCAGCGCAAATGCCGGACACGCTCTTCCCGCAGTGTTGATGAATCACCTTTAAGCCCGGTTTGCGGCATTATTTGTGATAATTTGCAAGATTTACCAAATTAAATTCATTTACCAAACTAAAATCATTAAGCAAGTAAGTGAAATAAGTTCTAGCCAAAGCCAATATCTTGGACTAAATGTTCAAGTCACCTGTCGCCATGCATTGCCTGGTTGAGTGCCGTCCCCGAACCCGCCGACAGTACTGGGGCAATGACTGGGACATGCGCCGGTAAATCACAGACTGTGTTGAGACAGTTAAGGCTTGTTTCCATATAACCGTAAGTGCCGTCCCCGAACCCGCCGACAGTACTGGGGCAATGACTGGACATGTCACCGGTACGCTGCGGGCGGATCTCAGGCATGCAGTGCTGGGACAGTTAAGACATCTAGAAACAAGCCTTAACTATCCCAGCACAGTCTGTGATCCACCAGCAGTACACCGGCGACGTATCGGCAATATGTCCCATATATGGACATATGGTTATATGGACGTGACCAGCCTTAAGTCGACTCTGAGGGATCGGCAAATTCGTTAGTAAACATCCTACGTAAATGCAACTTACATTGCCTCCTTTTGGTTTGACCTCATGTAGTCTACATCGTAGAACCTCGCTCGCGAAGGAAGTGTTTTTAAAAGACCTCGGATCTTAATTTTTTTCCCGAAAAAGTTCACATAACTTTTCACTGACCAATTACACCACTGCGCAACGGCAAACAAGCGCGACTCAATGCCCGGCATAGGACGTTTAGACGACCAATGATGAGTTTCAATTGTGTTTTGTGCGGGAAAAACATATTCTTGTGATCGATATCTAGTAAAATTTCAAAGGAAACTTCCAGAATTTAACTTTAACTTAGTTAGCTGGCTATAAATCGACTAAAGCATAGAGAACGGCTGACGAATGGAATTTAAAAGTTTTTGTTAATTAACTGATAATGTTCAAAATGGTACCGCAAAAGATATTGTAGAGAGTTGAAATTCTTTTTTTATCTAGAAACAATTTGAACCGGAATTAATCTATTTAGCGAAGTTGCCCCTTAATTTTAATTCTAAACAGCTAACCGGTTTTGATTCACCTCATTATGTAAACGAAAATATTTTGCATGCCTCTTCTAATAATTGCATCTACTTTTGATTCTATTTAAAATGTACTTAGCGAATCCATTCTTTTGACCTGTTTACCATTAGAGTTTTCCGTTAATTCAGCCACATTTGAGCGCACACAACTGTTAATGATCCGAGAAAAACATACCGAACAATGACAAAAGGAATTAGCTCATAATGGCCCGTTTATGTTCGTTGGTTTCACTTAGTGTTAATATTGGCTTCAGGTAAATAAATTCAAAATCATGGTTACTGTTCTGCTATCAATTCAATTCTTAGATAGTAACTTCACTAATTGACAAGTTTACGGAGTGGTTTTTTTCTTCGCTACAAGATCTCTCGAGTTCTTCTATCTGCATAGATGCAAACGTAACCAACAACAAATCATAATTTTGTACGCATGGGCGAGTGGCTGATATGAGTGGTTGAGTAGCTGATATGAAATCTATCTCACTCTTTAACATTATTAACTAGTTTTCTTAAACAATTACAAACACAGCGTGATATTTTTACCTGAAAAGATCGAGAAAAGAGATATCAACTGCATGGTTACTGAAACAAACAAACACAGCACCGCTTCTACTATACAATTCGGACGTACTTATAATTTGTGCATGATCTAATGTTTTCAGTTCTGGGATAGTTTTAAGAAAGAGCTATAACATATTGTGATTATAATAAAATGACCTACCTGTGTAAACTTTATCAGTCTGGCTAAAAACAACAGGAAAAGATAAACAACTTGTTACAGTAATTGAATACAAACAAGATAGTAACTCCTTGTTCTGATGTTATCAGTATTGTGATTTATTCCGTTTCTCGCCTTAGGTAGGGAAACGAACAAAGCAGATATTATAAAAAGACAAAGACGCAAATAATGTGCAAGCTTAACGAATGTTGTATCTTTAATTTAAAACTTTAATTCAAATATTACCGGTACTGGCAATGACGGAAAAAAAGAGTTTGTGGATTGTAAAGACAAAAGATATACAACGTCTTGGCTATAAAACACAGAGCCACTTATTTACATCTCATTGAACAACTACAAGCCAGCTAAATCCATTTACGAGCCTAAGTGGCCCATTGGAGCCGGTGTATATCTTCGGTTTCTGTAGTGTTAAGCGGATGAGAGTCATTGACCCCCTGGATGGGACACTAATGTATCGCAGGTTAGCCCCCATCAGAAGCTGGTACTCATTTTATCGACTTCGTAAGGAGGGAAAGCTGAGTCAACTTTAGCGGAAAAGAAGGTCACACAAATGTCCAACGCTTGGCTGATCCAGGGTTTGAACCCGGGACCTTGTGGTTAGATGGTAGAGACCTTACCATGCTGCATTAGCCACGCCGCCGTTTTGTTCAGGGTTAAGGTAAAGGCTCAGTCTGGTCCTGTATTCTATAGTTGCTCCCAGATAACAAAACGAATGCATGTCTATTACACGCTTTTATATAAGAATCATTAAATTTCGAGGCTGGGCTGTTTTTAACTCTTTGATAACTTTATGGAGTTGTTCTTAAATTGTTCTAAACCTTGAAAATTTTTGAATAAAGAACAGTGCACTTACATTGTATTACAAAACGTAGCGTTTAGATCTATATCTAGGCACAAACTTTCAACTAAATTTACTTGGAATTACCGTTTACCGTTTCAATAGTAAAAGAAACACATTTTTTCAGCGTAATGCTATCCCTACTTTTTTCTATGTTTACAGTCGTTTTTGAACAAGAATATATAGGGTCGGTCGGTCGGACGACCAGCTGTTAACATAAAATTAAGTTGCTGGCCGAGTCATGCATGAACTTTAAACTTTTTCAGTGTAGATCGACTCAATGAATATTGGATTTGTCTGACCAAAACTTGAGCCTAGGCTTATTCTTAGCTTGTTTTTTAATTGGGAAAACTTCAGTCTGAAAATAAGTTCTTTTATTTTTTTCTCAGCGGGCACGGTAACAAGTCGCGCGTTCTGATTGGCTCTCAGTGCATTCATGAGCGGGCAAG
>JAODFW021593903.1:0-5000 GCA_027575235.2 Palythoa mutuki
TAAGCTTTAATTTGATATATGGGTTTAGGTATCTACGGTTTAAAACAGATGCGCTGTATCGTTTTGATGCAAAACACTCCTGTAGGTATACGGTAACCTTAAGTCATCAACAATATAAAAAGTAAAGTTAAGGGCCGGTAAGAATAACGCTTGTGGGATGTGGTTTTAAAAGATAAACTCGCAAGTTCAAATCATACGTGCCAGTGTTAACTTACAGCCACTATACTGGGCACTATGGCCACACGGGTAGCACACATTACCCCTTATATCTACCCTTAAATAAAGAAAGCTTGAGTGTTAGCAGCCACTATACTAGGCACTATGGCTACACGGGTAGCATGCATTAGCCCTTATATCTACCCTTAGATAAAGAAAGCCTGAGTGTTAGCTGTAGATCATGAGGGAGGTATAAGGTAGGTTGTTAGAGGTAATGCCCAAGAAATGTAAGGGATAGATATAACTAAAGGTAGGTAACTAAAGGGGTAATGCCCACTACCCATGTGACCATAATGCCCGATATTGCAGTTGCAAGTTACCACTGGAGTGCATGTGCTGAACTTTTAGTTAAACAATATAGAAAGATTTATATTTTACATCCAGATTTTTTTCTGCAGTGTAAAAAAATATATATTTTAACAAAGACGCGGCAGTTTTAACTCTGAAGATGATCTTTAACATCGAAAACGTTTACTTTTTTAAAAATATTATATATACCAGTTTTACCTACAGTTACATTTAAAATAAACTTTCTTACTATTATTATCACTTTGGAGGGCAGTTGACAAACATGACAACAAATTAAATAGTTACAAATGAACTTTCAGAACTTGTAAAAATCATGAAGGCTTAATAAAACTTATTTTTACTTGTTAAACTTAATTGAATAATCCTTGTTTTGTTTCAGGGAGCTAAAATACATTTTAGTCCGCCAACTTTTCCACTTTAGCCCGTAATTCGCCGAAATGCCCGAGAGAGTGACGATGATGATGATGACGACGACGGTGATGACGATGATGGTGATGATGATGATGATGATGATGACGACGACGGTGACGACGACGATGATGATGATGATGATGATGACGATGATGGTGATGATAATGATGATGATAATATTATATTTACAGTACCTTTTCAGAATGAATGTAGTATTCAAATGAGTATTCAAATACAGTGCGTCTGGCAGCACAAACACTGAATCATAGAGGAATCGATTTCACTCAGTTTGTCACCTTTTGATGTGTAACAACGCTGTGACTTTGTTTGTCTGCGGTGCGGCTTCACTCTCTCCTGCCTCATCATCGCATTTAGGTGAAATGGGCCGGGAGCTCGCCCCAGTCTCCTCATTACTAGTTGGGTTGACATTAGATTGGTATTGGCTCAAATAGTTTTCCTGTTTATGAAAAGACAAGTATAAGGTTAAGAAATAAACTATTGATGAAACATTAGTCCACTGGCTGAAAACAGTCTTTTGTATTTTTTTAAATTTCTTCTTCGAGGTTCTAAAAATAAGTTATTGAATTCCTGCTGTATGCATATGGTCTTAACCTATTCAGCCCCAAAGACAACAGATGATGTATTGATAAATTCTCCCAACCGAGTCCTATACTTTCCATGTTAGCAGTTTGGGATAAGTTTGTTTTTTATCTTTTGCAGGTTATTCCACTTGATCAATTCCTTATTTCTCATTACCAGTAATAATGTTTTGTTTGAGTTGTGTAAGGAGAAGTTAGATGTTGATAAATTCCTTGGGGATTTTAAAAAGGGTTAAAACCTTACATACCTCTTTGGTAGTGATTTGGTTCTTGCAAGGAGACATCGAAGGAGATCTAGAACGAGATCTTGAATGAGACCCGCATGATAATCGACTGGTTGAGTTGGATGACGACCTTGACCTTGAACTTGACCTCAACCTCGACCTTGACCTTAACCTTGGACTTGACCTTGACCTTGGCCTTGAACTTGACCTTGACACTAATGATGAAGATCGCGATGAAGGTGAACTGGAAGAATTGTGTTGGTCTTTAATTTCTTTCCCGTACCTAACGGAAGATTGTTGCTCTGTTGCGGCATTACTTGCTTGTGATGTATCCGGGTTTTCAGTAGCACCATTAGCAAATTTAAATGGATTGTCCGCTTTGCTCAATGACGTTGAGGTACTGGGGTCAGAGGCTCTCTTCTTGGGCCATCTTGTTTCGGAGGTTTCAAAACAATAGTCAATGTCCTATGGGAACAACCCGATAGTTAGATTGTTTCAAAGAATAGCGGGATTTATGATTGATATTACAACAACGAAGTAGTGTAGAAAACTTTCACGCGACAAGTTGGTAAAACCAACCAAGCGAATTTTAGCAGTTACGTTTCTTTTGCCCACTCAAATTTACAAACATTGGTTAAAATTGGTACTGTGAACAACAATGTTGAATGGAAATGTGCCAAGTCATCAAAATGTAGGTGTGCCATGATGTCAAAGTCTCACTACGCCAAGATGTCAGAGTAAGTAAGAACAGCAAAACGTAAAAGTCCAATGATTTATTACCTCATGAAGTGGGGAAAATTTCTTTATAATTTTAAGAAAAGTTGAAAATTTCGATTATTTGAACTAACTGTGAAGAACAGAGATAAACAATTTCTTCAGCGGGCGCACTGACCCGTGAAAACACAAAAGTTCATAAATTGTTACAAGCTTTAGTTAACCAAGTTTTTGTTTGTAAAACATCACAAAAATCACAGATCCTTCTTTAAAAAATGACTGTTCGCTTTTGTTATATGAGACTCGATCCTTGAAGACAAACTTTTCAAAATTTTTAGTTAAAAATTAGAAGAATCTTGCCATTCACGGTTCAGTTATTTTAGAAAATTATTTATCTCCGATCCGAATTTGCTTGCACTTTGGTGTTTCAGTTATATAAGATTTACAGTTCTACTGAAACATATTATTCACAGGATAATTCCCAATTTTAATTAAAAAAAAAAACCATAACAAAATACTGACCAGAAAAACACTCGAAAATGCCGTGGTCAGGGCAGAATATAACAAACAATTTTGAAATAACTCTTCGATGCCGCGTTCTTTTCTGCTTGCTATTTCTTCTACCGTAGAAAATACACTGTTTGAAGCGAACTTCTGTATTACTGTACTTATATAGTTTATCATTTAAAGGAAAATGTTTAGAATGATACAACTACTTGCTACTCCTAAACTGATACTTTAGTTTACCTTCAATATGCTGTAAATTAAACATACAACTGAATCACACGTTTATTTTGAACTGAACAGAGGAAACGCTTAATTTTGTAATGAACTTTTATTAGCATTTTATCTGTAATAAAATCTCTGTGACATTATATTGCAGGTGTGTAAAACAACGCTTGACTTTCTTTAACCACGTAATTATTATTGTTTTTAAAATTTTAACTCGGAAACATTCTCAAAGCGTTTGAAGCGTTAACATGGGTTTCGTAAATGTTTCAAAGGGTTTCTTAAACCGTTTGTGCAGGGTTTCAAAGGGTTTTGAAAGGGTTTCAGAAGGGTTCCCAAAGGGTTTCAAAGGAGTTGCCAAGGGTTTCAAAGGGTTTTGAAAGGGTTTTGAAGGCGTTTGTGAAGGGTTTCAAAGGAGTTTTGAAAGAGCTTCAAAGGGTTTTTGCGGGTTCGCAAAGGGTTTTAAGAGCCGGTATCTGTAAATAATCAAAAATGCTTGGCCACTCAAAAAATTTCGATTTTTGTTATTTTGCCAAAATAAAGCCTATAGTGAGTTATTTTCGAAAACCACGTTAATAGGTTCAGCAGCGCTCTATTTTTTTCAAAATCGAGCAAAGTTTAAAATTCGCCATTTTGTTGTCTTGGCGCGAATTGAACCAAGGTTAAATTAGCCATTTTCTGTTCGCTCACACAGAAAAACGAAAACGTATCTGAATCCAGAATTTTGACAGTGGTGTCAACAAAGAAAAAATAAACTCCATTGAGAAAAAAACAAGGGAAGGGGCATCATGTAGAGAGAGGAAAAAGGAGCGAAACTATTGGTTCACAGCTTCAACCTTTAAAATAATTTTAATCTGACAAAGAAACCATGAGAAACTGGTAGATGATCTTCTACATCCTAAGCATACAAGCACAAGAAGCCTTGCGCATGGCATTGCCTATGAGCTTGTTGCCTTAAAATAATATGAAAAGTACATGTTTTCCATTAGAAAGCCAGTCTCAGTCATTAAATGTGGTCTGGTTGTAGATATTTGAACTGCGAATGCTTGGTGCATCTCTAGATGGGAGAGTGATTGATAATGGACGTGTTGAACCCTATGGTCTAGCCGAGGTGATTCTCTAGATATGCAGTGTTTTATAGTATGATTAATGCCGTTATACAGCATTGATATTGTTTATAATGCAAAACAGAGCTCAAAATATCATTATAGTATATTATTATTAGATGAATAGTATCTTATATTTTGACAGTTCTTTCCTGGATTGAGGAAATTAAATACTGCTATAAATGCTGCATAGTTCGGGAAATTTGTATGAAAAACTATGTCCTCGTTCAAACTAAATTGGTCTAAAGATTGTACCTGTTGAAAGCAGTGATTCGGAATTTGTCATGAAAACCTTATTGAGCCCGCAGTACATACCAGTCAGTAGAAAACAATTCAACACGATAGAGATGAACATAAGGTTGCATACAGGTGAACGTGTTCCATTTGCAGCTGTACATTTGCTTATAACACTTCATTTTCGACAAAGCAGACCAGCATATTTGTGAACAACATTATGTTAAAAGAGATACACATTCCAAATTCTGAACTGTATGAGAAGTACTATGCAGATCAGGCTGGAGGGAGTTTACCAGCTTTTCATGGAACTAGGACTCAGAAAGGGTTTGGACTTGGTGGGATACTTAGAGGAATGTTCAACTGGTTAATTCCAACTGGTTAATTCCACACGCCAAAACGGCTGCAGAAACAATTGGAAACGAAGCTCTTAAGACCAGCGTCAACATTGCACAAGA
>JAODFW021593903.1:10000-13541 GCA_027575235.2 Palythoa mutuki
TTCCATAACTAATTTTTGCGCAATATTTCTTCTCTAGATGCTCCTTTATACGGTTGTAAGTAATTTTTGAACCTCTTTTCACGTTACCACTGAAGGTCAGTACTCCGGTACGTCGCCATGAGTCAGCTCCAATACGGTTTTCTCTTGCAAATGCCTCTATGTCCTTCCCAATATTTGGGAACTTTCGAAGTGTTTTACTGACAGGGTTTGGGACTTTTCGCTTTAGCAGTGCTTTCTTCGTTACTTCTTTAGCAATCAACCTTTTTCTCAGCCTAGCAAATGAAGCTTTCTTCTTTTTGACTTTATCATAAAAATCCCTGGTTTGGAAACTGCCAGGTCTTCTTAGATCAGCCCAGTCCTCAGGGTCGTCACTCCCCGAATCTGTGATAACATCATCAAGCCTTTGGTGTTCTTCTTGCACTCTTTCACGTCTACTTGCCAAATACGCTTGTCGTGACTGCTCTACAAGATGTTCTTCTTCTGGACTGAGGTCACTTTCGGATAAGTAATGAGAAAAGTCAAGCAACATCTGATCAAGAACTTCTGTGCAGTTAGTGAAAGTCGTTTCCACTTCTAAAGCAAACGAAAACCAGTTAAGCTTATTCTCACGCAACACAAGCAGCAAATGTTCATATGATGGAGCGAAAGTCATTGCAACATTTTTATCAGTGATATCTGGATCCCTTCCCATCAAACTGCCTCCTTCACCTGCATTGTTTCTTCCCAGCTGTGTTTTGCACATGTCTGTTGCACCACTCTTCAGTTGACCTGCCTCGAGAATAACACCTAGGTGACCTTCTTTGTGATCACTGGTACCCTCTGTGCTTTCACTTGAAGATGCTGTGTTGAACTGATTACTTTCACAATCTGACTGGCTATCTAAAGAATCGTCATCCTCTCCAGAATCACTTTCAAAATATCCAAGTGTTTCAAGTACGACCTTCTCCTTAGCATTTACTACATCATCCACTGCCTGCCTTATCTTATTGTACTCTTGAACAGCTTGAGCCACTTCATCTCTCTCCTTGTGCAAATTGCTTATACCATATATTCTTTGCCCTTGCAAACCTGACATCCCTGCAGTCGATGCAACCCGGAGCAAATTCCTATCAGCCTCGGTACTTGCCATGTCACATACATGTAATATCCTCAAAGCTTCTCTGTTCAGACCCACTGATAACTTCTGTTCTGGAACTAATTTCTCCATCAGATTCTGAAGCTTGTCATATGCGGTGGACGGACAATACTCCAAAACGTACAATGTACCTTTAAGCTTCAAAACAACAACAGGCAACTGCATTAATCGTCGAACTGCTTTGTCACATTTATAAGGCTTGGAAACAAACTCAGAACAATACAACCTTTTCAAAGGAACAACACCCTGAGTTTCAACCTGTTTTGCAGCTTCAATCAAAGGTACACACATTTTGCAACTTAATGGACAGCCATGCTGCTCTTGACAGTACATCTTCCTTGCCAGTTGAAATTCTGCAAGTGACAAGTCTTTCAAGCGAGACACATGCATTTCTCCATCTTTCACATCATCTGTCAAGTTTTGTCCCACATACTTTAAGTATCTTTCATAAATTTCATAACACAACGATTGGTTACTACTGTTCAACTCAGTAGAAGGCTGCCCACTTACAAAAAAGAATTTTTTGAAGACTCCTGACCCTGAACTTTTACTTCAGTCTGGTCTTGTATTTCGGCAGATGCTTTGCCTTGTTGCAGCAATTCTGAGTCACCTAACAGAGGGGAGCTTTCACATCCTTCGCTTCCTGATGGTTTTTTCTTTGCTTCAGACATTGTTTCATTCTCTGACTCATCAAGAATATCTGTGTCACCTCCACTCTCATAACTACTGCTTTCCCTTTTAAGCCAAGTTCCGAGCCCTACTGACGAAGTGTTGGTATTCTTCTTTGCTACTTTCTTCTTTTTCCTTACCATGTTTGATCTGGCTTTTGCCTTGCTTAACTCAGCCAATTCTTTCACTTTCAGCTGCTTCTGATTGGTTATTTCCAAGATTGATTTATTGATTTCAGCTGCTTCTAAGAACTTCTCTGCATTAGAGTACTTTTGCTTCTGTTTTTGCAAGAGGGCAATTGTTTCTTGATGTGATTGGATAGCACTTGACACATTCTTGATATTTTCTTCCCTCATACTGCTTTGTAGATATTTCCTTTTCGGCTTTGGTGCATGTGTAGCTGCCTTTCCAAACTTAGAGGACCGTGATGTTTTCTTGCTATATGCATACCCATCCTCATCAACTTTCTTTCTGGCAAGGGCAAACAATTCCCCACGATTTTGATGAAGTGCACAATCATTCTTGGCTAATTCCAAACTGGCATTATTAACTGCTTTCTGGTAGGGCGTCAAAACTTCATCATCCGAATGCACCCCAAAGATTCTACTTGACTGTTCTAGACTTTTTAAGTTGATGGCAACATTGCCTTTTTCTTTTATTTCTGTTTCTACCTACAGATGATAGAAATAAATAAAATTACACAGCTATGCTTACGATTACCCCATTCTCGTCCCGAGCTGCTTGGCTCTATTAACCGCCAGAGCCTGAGTACAAGGGCCAAGGGGCTCTGGAGACGCAGGATTTGATTGGCTAGTTTCAAAACAACAAAATCTAAAACGGAAGTAAAAAATCTGGATTAGTTGCCGGGAAATCGAGTTGCAGAATTTGGCCAAGAAATCGCAAATGTAGCTTGCATTTAAACTGTCAGAAGGCATTGGCTTGGGACGCTTACACTTGGGAATCACTATGTTGATTTTTCAATATTTTAGGGTTAAATATGCAAGTATGCCTCATACTCAGGCTCCAGCGGTTTAGAGGGCCTAGCGGTTCTGGGGACGAGAATTCAGTTTCAATTCAGTAATTTCCCTGTTACAAGTAACCGTGAGTTTGTAAAAAATGATTGAGATTCGCTGGGGATGTAGGGCTCATCCTCGGTGTAAAAACCTGCCAACTCACGAGTGACGTAAAACAAAGAATACAAAAGGTACTGAAACAATAGAGTGCAAGACAACAAAGGTGGAAAACAAAGAAAAAAGTGACAGGTTTTTACACCGAGGTAAACCCGGATGTAGGCATTATTAAAAAGAGTTTTTATTGAAAGCAAAGTACTGTGCATTTAAAAATACCTACACGATAAACATATTCAGAAAGTCAAAATATTTTATGCCTTTTACTTGAAAGCAAATCAATGAGAATCACATTCTTGCCATGCCAATTCACCTGGAAGGTAAAATGTTTACTATATTTTGCTTAGATATTATTACACTTACAGTGACAGCTGTGCCAATTGCAAGCGATCCCTGAGAAGAAACCAGTGTTCTTTGTTTTCCAGCACCTTTTTTACAATACAATTGAAATAGAAGCAGCATCAGTTTTAACTGAGCACTAAAACTCAAAATGCAGGACTTGTAAAAATGTTTAAAATGTTCACTTTCTTATGATAATCACTATACCCAACAACATCAAAATATAAGGTATATTGGAAACTAAATGCCTACCAGACTTTGGTGCATCACT
>JAODFW021594883.1:0-13539 GCA_027575235.2 Palythoa mutuki
GGTCTAATATAGTCAATATTTTCTAATTATAGTCTAATGTAGTCTAGATATATTTTCTAATAATAGTCAAACTATGTTGTCTAATTAACAAACAGATTCCGTGTTGGCGTGCGTCTGTTCAATAATAAATCATAGATGACGTCAAAATGTCTAGTTATCGTTTAATAAGACTAACATAGTGTAGCTCACTATTGTTTAACTAAGTGAATCTAAGATATTTCGTCATAGCTCAACATAGCCCCTGAGCTATATAGTCTAATTATGGGCTAATGAGTCTAACAAAGCCTAGCTGTATTGGCTAATTATAGTCAAGTATTTTGCCACTCAAAGCCGACACCACCATTTGTTTTGTAATAATGACGTGATCCAGGCAATGGCTTTGCCGGCATTGCCAGTTTGAGAAGTTTACAGCGCATGACTTTTGTAGCATTTAGATGAGCATGGATTGCCGCGCAGAAACGTTTTGTATCTCTGCAGCCGCGTAGCGTGGTCATTTTTTCAAGTACGCACAAGTACCCATAATCTAGAAACCTAAGTAAACTGAGCAAAAAATACTGCGTTCTTTATTTCTTGTTTGAAATAGTTGTGTGAACACAAGCAAGGAACAAAGCGTCTTGCCCTCATTTTGAGTAACATTGTGTTAGAGTGGATCCTCGAGCAGGCGCTCAGCAGCGCTTTTCGTTTTATAGTACAGTTATCACTTATAAACAAAGAGCGAGGCGTGTTTCTCTGTGCTGTGCAAACTGGTCAAGCACACTCTCATTATTGAGTTGTTTTTCCTTGTGTTTGTGCAATAATGCTAACGATAAAAGGCGATAGTAAAATATTAAAAATAGAAACAATTGCTAAAAATCTCAAAATTTTCTGGTCACTTCTAGTACGCACGTGCGTATATGCGTATAGGACGCTACGCGCCTGGCTATTCTCGCCTCATATCCAATAAGACGTGACGTTGGAATAATTGTTTATACTTGATTTATTTTTTTTTTCAGTTCTGAATTACTGGATATTTAAGAATTCGACTGAATTCTGTTTCGTTTTCACAAAACAAACGGAAAATGATATTACCATTATTTATAAGGTCATACCGGTAAGTAAATTGACAACAGAGATCGAGTGAACCATTCAGAAGGCTAGAAACGTAGTATTCGAGGTTAAAAATTTAATAATACACTGTAATAAGTTCTTAAAGTCTGTAACAAAAGTGTTTTTAGGTTTCCTTTTATTCATATGTTACATTTTCTCTGCAAATGCTTGTTATATCCAAAAAAACTTTTTGTCACAGTTCCAGTTCGTTTAGCGGGAAGTAGTTCCCATGCAGAAGGCCGAGTAGAAGTGTATTACAACAGAGTCTGGGGAGCAGTAAAGAGTGTCCCCACTTGGAATAATGCTGATGCCGTCTGCCGTATGCTGGGATTCACACACGCCCTTGCGCCGTTTATGTATGCAAAGAACACACCTTACGGAGTAAAGACCGGGTACATCTGGCTGCAGGGTATTAGATGTACGGGACGTGAAACAAATCTTGCCAGCTGTCCGGGAGCACGGTGGGGACAGTATAGCTCAACTCATGATTATGATGCCGCTTTGATTTGCTCAAATAAAACAGGTAAACGTGTTATCCAGTATCCAGCACGGTTTTAAGTTATGACGTAATGAGGTTTCCTTCGCAAGGTAAGATAAAAAAAGTTATACATTTCTACTAAAGGAAAGCGTGAAAAAATGTTTAACCAAGGCTCCAACATATTTGAGCCCGTAAACTCTGCGGTATTGGTTCAGTGCTCTCCTGGCTGGGATATAAATCCAAATCAATCATGAGCAGGTCAATTTATGGAATTTTTCTATGCGCACTGGAGAAGCGTTTTTACAAAGTCCTTGATTGACTGAAAGGTTGACCGAGCCGCCTTTATCTTGGTGTTCTTATTGGTTGACACTGTACAGTGGGTACAAAAAGATCCAACTTATGGCTCATCTGTGAAAGTGAAGAACGATGATTTTAAGGTCTTGTGTGCACAGACAATGACGCTATGAATGATTTTTTACGAGCGACACTGCTCACAATTAATAAGCAATTCCCAAAAAGAAGTATAAAAGAGATTTTAACGACACCAACGTTTTCGAATAAATCACTCCGATAGGGGTGCAGTGAAAACCCTTAAAAGTTTCAAGGTACAAATTGAAAACCTTACAAGGTCGAAGATGTTATTATGTACTAGAACATCAAAAAACATTTCATATTTCCAAAATTAATTATGACCAATTTCTTTTTAAACATCTTACTCGAAACTTTGTAACGTTATGGGTATTACCACATAAGCGCTTTTTCAGTTAAACATTATTTCGCAGATTGAGAGTATCAAAATTTTGAAAAAAATAACAACACACTTGATGGATAAAAAAAGATACCAAATCACAAAGTGTGAGAGGAAACGTTACGAAGTATTACAGTTTGATTTATTACAACCACCAGCTAGCACAGTATATTTTATATTATAGCGTATTACCTAAAGTGGTAGACTAAAATTGATTACAAAGTTTATTAGCGCTTTAAAAACTCTTCAGCTGTTAGAAAGTCTGCAAGAAAAATACCCTTCAACCCAAGGGGAAGTACTGGGGACGGCCTTTCATTGAGGCAATGAGATATTTTTATACATTTGGCATTAAGTAAAGTTGTGAAAATTTTGACAACAATTTTTCATATGAAAATTTTTAGAAAAAAGTGCAGAAATTGCTATATATTTCACTCGAAATTTCAAAACATGTCCCCGGTAATTAAACTCCCGGACCCCTTTAAAAGCTCGCACCCTATATGCTTATAAAGTTCTTTTTTCACTCGGTGTCCGATCCCCCCTTTTCAAATCTCTAAATCTGACCTGCTTTCTATAAGTCTCCTTCGCAGGATTTAATATGGATTATTTCTACCAGTTGTGGCCAAACAAGCATCGTTTGAGAACAGGTTTCCAAATTATGAAAGCCTTATTGTGATTGGTCAATTTCGCAGAAAAACTGTTTTGGTTGATCGGTTAAGCACCTGTTAATTGGCTGGCGGAGCCGGCGGTTAAGTTCGTTTCTACATTTGTTATATATTGGATCTCCTTTATGATTTTGATCCACCCTCTCGTCGGGAGTGGAAAGCATTCTTGCATAAATAAAAAGGAAAAACAAAAATTGACACAACTAATACGCACTTGTATTTCAGTGAGACTAGTTGGTGGAAGTTCGTCTTTGATTGGCCACGCAGAAATTTATTATCGAGAAAACTGGCGTGAAATATGTTTCACAAACTGGACAATGAGCTCTTCTCACTTGGTGTGTAGGACACTAGGATATCCTCGTGCTCTTTCCTTTGCACCTGTTAACAGCAGACACAGTCGAGGAGATACAGACGTCTTGTTAAACAGTATACGGTGCAATGGCAGCGAGAAGACACTACACGAGTGCTTGCACCAAGTATTAGATTTATCGGATTGTACAGAGAGAAAAGTGGTTGAGGTCGGCTGTTCACGTAAGTCTTGCATATTTTCAAAGTTTTTTACGTTCATGCTGTTGAAATGATCTCTCGCGGATCTTAGTTAGGTCTACCGCCCGGCTTTCTTTCTAAGTAAAAACTTCTGGCTTGAATTTATCGACAGTATCTCAGTAGGTGTAAATACTGCTAGCTCAGGTTTCAATTCTGTGATACTCTCGCAATTTTTCTCTAGGAAAATGAAGTATTTTGATGTACTTTGGTCTCACGACCTAAACACTGTATTTCGTATTGAACACGCATGATATTTTATCGCGGTTACTGTCGTTTTGATCCACAGCACACTTAATCTCTCTGTGCGCATATAAACCAATCTGACTTCGTCAGTATACTACAAATTCAAACATGCGTTATGCTTGTTCATACCTTAATGCAGCGCAGGAGAAAAAAAAAACAGTAGATAGCTAGAAGGAAACCCTAATTTTGGATAAGGGAGATATTTAAGAACAGGCTGAATTTCGGGACTTTTCACAAGCTTGTAAGAGAGCTTCGACTTCGTTACAGAGTTCTTTTATAGGTAAGACAAATCGACATCCACGGAAAGTGATGTTTTGAATAAATAATGATAGATAAATTCAGAGCTTCTGGCTTACACATTAAAAAAGCTATATACTATATACTATATACTATACCGCCTCTCTTTAGCATTATGAATACCTCGAACTCTGTCGCTACCGTCACTATTAACAATATACACCGTTGCTGGGCAACTATAGTCGAGATAGAAATTTTTCTATCTCAGCGACGCTTGTCGCCGCTCGGCTCCCGTCGCTACTATAGCTGAAGAGTGTGTTTCCATATATCGCTACCGTCGCTGAAACACATTTTTTCAACGACAGTAGCGACGGGAGCGACTATATGGAAACCGGGCTTAAGTGGATTACTTTTATGATTTTTCTATTTATTTATTTATTTATTTACATACATATAAATGTTCTCCAGCTCCTATTAGGCTAGTGGGCGGTAACTCGTCAGCTGAGGGTCGCGTGGAGATATTCTACAATGGGATATGGGGCTCAGTATGTGCAGATGGCTGGGACACGAAGGACGGTCATGTGGTATGCCGAATGTTAGGTTACGATTATGCTGTGGAAGTCAGCAGAGGTCGCAAATATGTAGAGACCAAAGGCTACGTTTTTCTGAAGGCATTGAGGTGCACTGGTATTGAGAACAACATAATGTATTGTCCACACGGAACGGCAGGTCCCTGTAGTGACAACGACGGCGCTGGTGTGGTCTGTTATGAACCCAAATCAGGTAACTCAACATATTCCACCGTAAGGTTTCCATCTTTCTATCAGGTTGATTGAACAGAGAATATAAGCCAACTGACTGAAAAAATTTTTCAGATTTACCATCACCTGCCATCAGATGCAAATCGCTACAATCCCCGACAAAAAGAGTGAAACACTTTGCCCCCCCCCCCCCTTCCCCTTTTCAATGTTGTTTGGTGTAAATATGCTAGAAACTGAACGGTTGTTGTGGAAATTGACCAACCTTGAGTTGGGGAGAGGGGGTGTTTCACTTATTTTTGTCGGGATTGTCTTTACGGCTATGGAGGGGTCTGCTTCTTGTCACTTATCACTTTGAAGGAGACTGAAACTGCTATCAGTTACGTATACTTACGACACCAAATGTGACCGTGCGTCTCTCAATCATTGTATGCAGTACATATTCTAGCGGATTCCATTTGTTATTAAGAAATATTTCTAGAAATATTGTAAAGTAGTATTTCGGTTACTTGAAAACAATCCCAAACATGGAGAAATTTTAAGATATTTCTTAAATAAAAGAGGGTGAAATAGCGGTGATTATCAGTTCTACTGATGGTTAAACTAACACGTTGTTCTTTAGAAGAGGTCGCTTTGATTAAGTTTTATAAAAATGAGACGGGGCTCAGTATACGTAAGATAGCAAGGAAAGTTGGCAAAAGTGCTTCTACTCTTTATCGGATTTTACAACGAAAAGATATACTCGCCTAAAACCCGATGCGGGTAATACACAAAAAATTACAGATGAATAAAAAGATTCATGTAGTGAAAAACAAGTTCAGTCCCAGGGGGGATTCCAAAATTACTATCTGCACCTCTCCCTATCGTGACGCTTGGTCCTCCTCTCTATATTCCTGTTCCGTCTCTCAATTTCTATTTTGTCACAGATGTCAGATGTGAGTCTCCGCCAGGCAAGCCGATCAGTTACGATTAGTTATCTTTTCACAGTCTCCATAGTTTCTACGTGACAGACTAACTGAAAACACTTTCGTTTTGTCAATAACAAACAAAACCACTCCTCCATGAGATAATAATCCCTTTGATTATTGCTACGCGTCCGTTGGGAGAATTTTCTCCGCGCCGAACTTGGTTTTGTCTTCCGTCAATCATTTCATAGTTCAAATAGATCGAACTTTTTAACACTGGCGAGACAAGTTTAGTTCAGGATTTGCGATTGGCTGGCGCACGCCAACATGATAAACAAGAAAATTTTGATTGACAGCAGCCCAAGACCGACTTCAAATCAAAAATAAAATCAAAAGGTCGCATAGCAACGAAAGCAGTAGTAAGAAGATCGTTGATCTATTTCCAGATCCAAATAGCTGCAGATGCTTAACTGAAACTTGCAACTCTCATCCACAAAGACAATCGTTTACCAAACTTATTTATTGCAAAACCTGACATGTACACCGGCAAATAAAGCCGTTCAAGATAATAGTATTTTATAGTTTTTAATTCTTCAAAGAGGTTTTGATGTATTTTAAAATTCTCCATAGTTTTAATGGGTTATTCTGTTTATCCATTACGGCAAAACAGTGCTTCATATTGCGATTGTTGCTTATAGGTTAGTCTCGATCTCATGTAAAAATGAGTGTGTCATCATGCTGTTCAGCGGTTAAATCGACATCTGGAAACTCGTGTTTTCAGTGCTTTTATACTGTTGTGAGAATTTTTTTCCAAGCAACGACAAATTCGTCTCCGTAGGGTCACCTGCCCACCAACCACGTTTCTTTAGTTCAATAAACTTAAGTATAATGCTGGCCGTTGTCATGTCTTGCCTTAATATCTTGGAAACGTCCTTTGCCCGTCTTTGGTAAAAACAGGAAAAAACAGAAAATGTTTTCAACTTCAAAACGCAAATATTCTGTGATATTTGCATTCAAGGTTCTCTAGTATGGATTAATAATATGAAAAAGGATCGCTGATCAATTCGGATCATTGAACAACGACCATTTTGTGATATTTCAAACTTTGAAAGGACTTCAGTGTGAAGTGTTTTTTTATTTTTTGACGTATTTCATTGGTTTAAAATTTGAATTGTCTTGCCCTGCTAATGGCGGTGAAGACTAAGCAGTTATTAATTGTTTCTTGTTCATATATTAATTTCCTCTGCCAAGCGTTAGAAGCTTTGTGTATGGAGTATTACCATAATGTTTGTGACTAATCGAACCACACAGAGAGAGTCCATATTACTGCCGGTCAATTAACATTGCTGAAAACATCTAAGAATAGCATTCAACTTGGCCTTATGAAGATAAAAAAATTATTACATTAATACTCGGAACTGCCAAGTATTCCTGTTGTTTTTTCCTTCCTTAAGGCGTTTGCTTTAACAAAGGAATGATAACGCATGCGTCATATTTAGTTCGTGTCAGCACGGAAATACAGTACACACATTAGACTCAGACTCAAAACAGAGTTATGCAATTTACATCAAGTATAAATCCGTTTCTTGATCTTTCGGTCGCTCATTTAATTACAAAAAGTTCGATATCCTAAACAAACTTAAAAGAAATCCCTTTGGCGGCTACATTCAGTCTATTATGCGTTGCTGAGTGATGTAAAATTAAACCTATTTCTGCTTATGGTTTCGATTATCAAATCTATCTAGTTAAATAAAGTTTGTCCAGTTAAATTAAGTTTAAATAGGAAAAATCGAATGTGATAATTATGCAATTTATAATCCTACGATTACACAAACCTGCATGTTACATTTTAAATTATAATGCTTACTAAAAGATCTGGCTGTTCCTAAAATTTAAAACAAATTTTATATTGCACAAATGTTTTTAAATACAGGGACCATGGATCAGGGTGGCTTTAGACCCCAATACTTTGGTCGTAATTAATATGTAATCCAGTCTTAGATGAAACATTTAAATTTTAGATAACTGTTTCGTTAGAGTATTTGCTTTTATGGCTCAGTTCTTCCGATTACTTTAATTATCCATTTCTCGACAATACCTCGAACTTCAACTTGGAAATGCATATATCTTATCGCCTTCGGGGTTTTTGTTTTAGTTTTTCTTAAAGCTAAGAGATTTCAGCGTCTTTTGTTTACAAAAAGGCGTAGAGCCTACTTTAAACAAACAAGAATAAACTTGGACACAGTTTCATATAGCTAAAGTAAATCAATCAACCGTGTTTCATAACGAATAGCTTCTTTTTTTTCATTTACTGTTAATCTGTGGGAGGGTATTCATAATTTTCATGCTTGGTTGGTATTGCTCTTTAGAAAGATGAAATTCAATGTGTTCTCTAGAAAAATATTTGCTGATAATCAGCTACGTTTTTAGAAAATTGATTCACCTAACTTTCGACATAAAGAAGACACTAATGTTGGGCTAATGATGCCAAACGTAATTACAGTTTTTGGAAAATTGTCATCACTTAACTTTCAACATAAAGAAGACACTGATGTTATGAGCAAATTGCTGCAGAACGTGTTACACTTTTGTCATTTTCTTTTGCTTCTTAAGAAAAAGAAAAATAGAAAGTCTGATTATAAAAGTTAATGGCTGTGTTATTACGGAAGTTTCGTTTTCTACTTTATAATAAAGAAACTATTGTATTAAAGTTCAGAATTAAAAATGTCATACATTACTTTTGGCTTTGAAACATTTCGCCTTTTTAACATTTCTAATCTCGATAACAATATTTAAGGTCTTTGGTAATTATAATTTACCTACCTGTGAAGGTATAAAGCTGAGAGTAAAGTAGAGTGAGGCAATACCCATCAGATGCGCGTACTTTAAGTCACTTCGAGCCTGTTTAATACACCGTTCTTGCTTACCTAATGATTCCATAACCGGAGGCGCATCAACAACAGGTGCAATTGCTCGCTTTCGTCGTTTCCTTCTCACAAAGTATACTATCACACTAAGGTTTGAAACTAGGACAACAAAAACAGCAAGTGCACTGTCTATCATGTTAAGAATCACGTATATACTCGAGATACAATTCGCTTCCATTGCAGGCCAGTGATAAACACACAAGCTCCATTCTGTAACGCTAAAGTCGACACGGAGGGTCGCCATTCCTGCAACAGGCAATAGAGCAACAAAGATGCTATATGTTAAAGTACTAGCAACAAATAGAACAGTTTTTTTCATGTTCACTTTTGAGCGATAGAGAAACGGTTTTGCTATCGCTAAAAATCTTTCCACTGCGATCCACGCAGCTAAAAACATCGAAAACTTTAAGCAAGCAACCGAAATAAATGTATTTATATAGCATAGAACAAGTCCTCCAGGCCATATTTTGTCGATATTATACGTTATGAGCAGTGGAAAAACAAAAAGTGCTGTCAGAAGGTCTGTAGTTGCCAAACAGCCAAGAAGCACATCTGGAGGTCGCGTTCTCTTCTTTCTACAAACCACATTTAACGTTAAAATGTTGCCCGCAAAAACTATAAATGTAATCGATGTCAAATATATCTCTGAAACCAGATTTTCTTTCTTTTCATGCTCTGTAAAGAGTCCATACAACCCAGAACTATTTTGCACTAAATTACTTGTGGTTTGGTTCGAAGCCATTATTAATAATTACTCATGCCAGCTCTCCTTAGGTACAATGACATTTCAGGTTTTCCCTCGTTCTGGTTTTAGAAGAGGCAGAAGGCAGTTAACAAACTCGACTTGTTCAAAGTATCTGAGTAGTAAAACAGACAGAAACTGAAGTCTATTCCTGACGTATTCTTCCCTTCCCACAAATCGTAACGATGTTATAAGTCGGTTAAGTGCTCACGTATACAAAACAACGTGACGTAACATGCCAAGCGAAATGTCACTGAAAAACAGAAACACCTGTTTGCATCGTTTGCAGCTGTAGAATTAAGATTTCTTTTTACGAGGAACCGTTAGGAATTATCATTTAGTAACACTACTATAAATTACAGTGTTTTTACGACTTCTGTATTTTATCTAATTTTATATTCTTCCATTTTTTTTATCCAAAAATAACCGCTTTTCCTAGGCCAATTTTAGCACCTTAACAATCTATCTTTTGTTTATCGAGGCTTAAATATTCTGTCTGCTTTGCTTCATTTATCCACCCGATGACAAAACACTATAGTAACAAGCGAAAATCATTTAAATGAATCAAAGAGTTTTCCCAATTTTTCAGGCATGCAGTAATAGGTTTGTTAAGAAAGATGTATTATAAAGTTCTTACGTATAAGATTTAGTAAGATTGAACTAAGATTTCTAGCAAATGGAGATCAAATTTATATTAATGATTCGGTATAATTTTTGTTGAAACTTACACTGTGTTCAAAAAACCTTCACTCATTTGCATTTCAAATTGGGGAAAAAACTTTCCTTTCTTTAACAATACGTCATCAATTTTACAATACTCGCAGCATATTTCTTTGCGTAAGTCCGTTTGGCATAGAAATAATAACATACATATACATTTTTATCATTGATGATATTGCATTTAATTTGTGATACTGGTATTTGGACATTGTAGAAATTGTTCAATAAAAAAACAACTCTGCAAGTGCAAACACATTACGACCACCCAAAATTCAAGTTAGAATCATTTAGAATATCATTAAGAGAGAAAAGATATTTTCACAGATTTTTTTTGGTTTTCGACAAAATTTCAAGTTTGTGCTCCAAAAAGTCTTCAGTTGAAAGACAGTGAGACAATAATTTGAATGCAAATGTTTGTGGTTGTCTTCCAAACTTTCTTATCAAAATTAATTCTTTTAGCGCCAAGTGATGAGAAATGCAGGTAAACAAATTTGAAATGGATAATTAATCTTCGTTACGAACGAACAATTAAGTATTAACGCGTGCAACAACGCACAGTTGTACGATTAACGATTATTTTCTATTCTGCCCAAAGTAAATAATAAGTTGACGCAAGAGTCACGCGGCTACTGAGTTTTGTTTTCTTCATTTTTTGGAAAATTTTGTATGCGTTTTGCTGGTTTCACTTTATGTATTCCGCTGCTTGCCAAATCTTGTGTACTTTACTTGACAATGAATTAAGAATGAACCAATTTACAAAAAAAACTAAAAAATTCTGCGATCGAGTTTCACTTTTCTTTTTTTATAAAATTTGGTCCGATTGTACTCCCCGTTCTTTTTTTCTTCGTTTTTATTTTTTATACATAACTTTTGCTTTTGCTTGAGTAAATAAAAGATAGGACAAAAAGACAGTCATATCAGGAAAGATTAAAAACATACACGAACACAGTAAGTGCTATATCTTATTAGTCTTTTTATCGTTGCCGTTGTCTCGCCGTCGTCGTTGCTTTCGGCTGACATCGTCGTCGTCGTCGCCGTTACCATTGTCGTAGATCGTCAATGTCGCTGTTATTTTTGTCGTTGTCGTTGTCGTTGTCACTGTCAGTTGTCTTCGTCGTTGCCATCATCCTTGTCGTTGGTTGTCGTTGTGGTCACCATTGTTTCGTCTTCACTGTCAGTTATTGTTGCTGTTGTCATTGTCGCTATCGCTGTGGTTGTCGCTATTGCTGTGGTTGTCGATATCGCTGTGGTTGTCGCTATCACTGTGGTTGTCGCTATCGCTGTGGTTGTCGCTATTGCTGTGGTTGTCGCTATCGCCGTGGTTGTCGCTATTGCTGTGGTTGTCGCTATCGCCGTGGTTGTCGCTGTCAGCTGTCGATGTCGGTACTTTGTCGTTGTTGTTATTGTTTTCGTTATCTTGCGATGTATAATTAGATGACAATTTATAGTTACAATTACAGTTATCAGTTGCATTGATGGCACAAGGATACAAAGCACTGAATTCGAAATGACTTACGGTGCTAAAAGGACCCATGTATAAAAAACGATGCACCAGAGGTTCGCACATGAAGGGCGGAAGTGGAGAACCAGGAAAGCTGTGGACGCGCGCTGCCATTACAAAACGTGAACTCGCGGGCATCGCGGGAAACCAAACAAGGGTTCCGCATGACGAACTTTTAACCCTTTCTTGTTTGACAAGTTGTAAGAGAAGCGTGACGCAAAAGTAAAAGAAGTAGGGAAGGACGAAGCAGAAAGATGATGCCTGTAGTCATTACGGGCAATGCCTGCGGTGGGAGATCTGCGGGAAGGAGATCTGACGTAGGAATTAGCAAGGACAGTTTTCCTAACTAGATCAACTTATAATGTCATCCCTTCCCGAGCCAACCTTCTGCGGTGATAGATTGCAGATGGAAGGGGATACATACAGGTTAGGTGAAAAGGGGACCATAGGGCACATAATATCCCTTCGACAGTTACTCTTGGTGCCTTGACCATGCACGTTCTTGAAATCTTGTTGAAGGCACCACAGGACAAGATCGACCAAACTAACCAAGGGAAGGTACCATCAGTTTAGAAAGAGTGAATGTGTTATTCCAGAAGGAAGTCGCCAGGAGTCAAACGAAACAATCAAACAAGGAACTGGTGGTAGGTTGGTGAGATATTGCAGGGTCAGTTGAATGTAACACGGCTGATGTTGAAAGCTTTTTAGTCTTTTACCCGATAGGAACCAGTAAGCAACCAGGTGTTGTTGTGTGGAACAAGGAGACGAGATGTGGAATCATGCTCGAGCTAAAAATGAGCTCCTTGCGGAGACAACTTTGTTAAGGTAGAGATGAGAAGGGAAGAAAGATACAACAGGCTTCTTGGTGGAGATCAAGGTGCAGTCATGAAAGGCGGAGTATTACCATTTAGCGCCGGGGGCCCGTGGCTTCACCAACCATAACCTTGTAAGCATCTTCAGGCGCTGCTTCGGTTTCTCTAAGGGTTTCCCTGTGGATCTGGCTAAAGCGAGATGATACATATCTAAGAGGGATCGCCACCCAACCTGCATTAGCAATGACATCTCCTAACGGGACGGCCACACCAAATCGGAATGCAGTTGAGGAAAACGGGCCGAAAATGACCGGCATGTGTTTGTTTCTGATATTGTGGCTGTTACCGGATTCTAGAAAGGAACTGTTGGCTGCCACGCACCCAGAGCGAATGTGTTCCACTTATGAGAATCAATTTAAGTCACTTGTTTCCCACGTGAGTTCCTATAGCTCAGTGGGTAGATCGTCTGACCGGTATCAGAGGTTCATCGGTTCGATTCCCGTTAGGGACTCAGAAATTCTTTTTCCGAGAAAAAAAGCTTGTCGAAGATTAAATATTTCACCGTATATTATTACACCTGCAGAATTACACATCATTTATTAACTTTTTGAAAACGAATGGATATATCGAGCCTAGCAGTTAGCAGGACGTATACACGCTTTTTTTTTATTAGAACAATTTTATAAGAACAACGAGGCTCAAATTTACCAAAATTTAAGAACAATAATTTAAGAACAAGCTCAGGCTGAGGCTAGATAACCATAGGAAAATTTTTGTGGTAGAAAAATGATTAAAACCTGTCGATAAAGCATAAAACATCTAAAGATTCACTGTAACGGTAAAGACTACAGTTCACCTCTAAATTCAGCCGTACAATACATGTGTGGCGCAAGGCGTTTCAATTTCCAATACCTTGTTTTATTTTGTTTTTCCTTCAATAAAAACCGCTCACAGAAATAAGAACAAATTATAAAGAAATAGCGCAGCGCAGTTTTTACGTCATAATTCGGACAAACAAACCAGCTAAATAAAATCAAGTGGCGGCTGACGCAATATTTTCGACCAACTATATTATTTAGAATTTAACAATAAATTTGTTCCTTATAATTATAAAATCGCTAATTTTTCTATAGACTTTTTTGTCAAACATGCCTCTGTTTGTCCGAGTCACTTT
>JAODFW021595880.1:0-13528 GCA_027575235.2 Palythoa mutuki
CAATAGTGTAAAGCCTCTCTCGACACTATACTTAGACTCACAATTTAACTTTTTATCAATAGAGCATAAAACATTTCAGTTCATGTTTATTTGTTTCACCAAATACACTTCACATACATTACGCATACATAATACTTTAGGCTCTGTTTATACGTCGCATTTATTGAAACGTTTTCAAAATTGATGTGACACGCATTTCAGACGTTTTAACCGTCTGGGGCACACAGATAAAAACGTCTGGACGAATATAATTAAACAGGAGCAAAACGTCGCTTTACTGTCGAAGAAAATTGCTGGAATTCAATTCGTGTGGATTAAATTCGTCTCTAGTGCGACATACAAACAGAGCCTACGGCAGAGTAAATAATTTCTAAGCTTTTAATGGAATTGAAAGTGCAGACACTTGAACAATTGTAAATATTAAGGCTAAGAGTATTAAAACATTTAGAGCCTTGATATTTGATGGAAAACTGTCTCAGTAGTCTCAGTAGGACAAATCCTACATAGCGGGAGATATAGATATAGATTTTATAGCACTCCTGGTGTTCTGGACTTCGTTTCTCTATGGAAAATAATAAGTAAACCGCTTTTGTATAGGTACATGAACTTCCCTACTTGGAACAGGTAAATTTGATCAAGCCTTAATAGTTTCAAGTCTCTGAACTGGATCGGGTCAGTGTGGGAATCGAAGGTGCCCTCATTAATAATTCTAAATGTTTTTTTTTTATAAGAACAACTTTATAAGGACAACGAAGCTCAAACTTGCCAAAATTTAAGAACAATTTAAGAGCAAGTTCAGGCTGGGGCTTGATAACTGAGGAATGTTTTTGTGGTAGAAAATTGGCCAAAATTTTATAGCGATAAAACATAAAAAGATTAACCGAAAAGACTACTCAACAAACAATGAAGGTAGTTCGCCTCTAAATTCAGCAGAGCAATACATGTGTGGCGCAAGGCGTTTTATTTTCCAATACCTTGTTTTATTTTGATTTTCCTTCAATAGAAATAACAGAAATAAGAACAATTTAAGAACAACTTGAGGCTGAGTCGCCAAAAAATTACGAACAAGTGAGCCTCGGAATAATTTACTGGTTCTTATAAAAAAAAATCGTGTAACTAACTCGCTTCTAAAGAAGAACAAGCCGATTAAGGTTGGATGAGTATACTGAACCCCGCATGCAACTGTGCAATGATAAAGATAAGGGTATAAAAGTGTCCATACAATGATTCTGAGCCCTAAATGATATGGTTCAACAAACAAACAGTAAAGGTGGTTCGTCCCTACGAAGTTGTTTTTTAGAATCAATTCTGTCAAAATCCTGTCAACACATCCCTTGGACCGCCTACTTTTTTCGCCTTCTCGTTTTTTTTGTCCGGCCAGACGAAAATTAAATTAAAAGGTGCCAATGTCCTAGCTGTGATCTGGACAAATCCGTAATGAATGGAGTTTAAAGTAATTATCTTGTTTGAGTAAACCAGGCGGCTGTCAATGCATGTTTTTAGAAATCTCTTATTTAATTAAAAAGTCAAACACAAAGAACTGTCAATTAACATTTGGGTCTGTTGTGCAAAAAAGGTATTAACAGATGTTTGTTCCACTTTGGGGCCGCCAAATAGACTTTCGTCCTCCAGTGCGACCTTGCGCTCGGGGCGTTTCGTTTTCTGATGCATTGCTTCTATTTTGTTTTTTCTTCGATAAACTAAAATCGCTCATAGAATTAGAAACAAATTGAGACTAAAGCCACTAGATAAAATTTATTAGTTCTGGATATTGTGCCTCCAAAGGCTCTTTGTTTGTGAGCCGGGCGTATTCTATTCATGATACGACAGGATTAGAAGGACGGCGGTTTTGTAGTTAACGCGGGATCAGTTAAATTTAGAATGAAAGCTTGTCTATACGACTTTCAAATGGGCCATTCCTTACATGAAAATAAGTTGTATTCGGTTAATGATTTTTAAAGTTGCGTAATAAAAAGATTAGTTAAAGAAGAAGAAAAAACTATACATAGCCAATTATTAGCCGTAGGAGTCGAAGCCTGTTGAGTGTGTCGCACTAAAGCGGGGGCGGTTTTCCCAGGGGTTTTCCAGATACAAAAGTTTGGTTTTAAAATTCTGCAGATTGGAATTTTTACTGTAGCATGTTGAGATCATAATTGTTCTCAACAAAATGTCTTTGTTTAGGAACTGTTTTGGGAAGTATTACCAGCTGAAATGAGCAACATACTTTAAAACTACGTAAGAGGGAGTGGGCTATTCTTTGCAAAAGAAACCCATAAAACTCCGGCTGGGTAGGACTGCTGAGTAACAATTCCAGCCACGAAAGCTTTGGTTCGTCAAAGAAACCAGATGCACAACCCAAAGCAAATCTTACCAGGGTGATTGCACCATTACACACTCCTGGCTCTCTGCATGAAATTAGCTTGGTGTGTACGATTCTTTTTCTGTTTTTCAAAGAAATTTCTTAAAGCGCTCTACTGAAACACTATCACAATAACTGATTCTTTAACATGTTTTTTTAATGAGGTAGCTCATGCCAATAAGCCTTGTGGTTTTTAACGAGCTTCCTCGCTAGGAAAATTGTAAGCCTTCTGGTATTTCTTGTTTTTAAACTCATATGTATTTTATTTTTCCTTTTTTCTGGCAAATAAAGAACTTGAACTTGAACTTCATATAACAAAATTACTCAATTCATGCAGATTATCTGAAAGCAGTGCCGTTTTTTGTAAACAATTTAATGAAAGGCAAAAATAGTTAATTCAACGCAACTAACTTCCAGAATTCTCGTTTTTGATTGGGTAATAAACAATAGGGTTTGGTATAACACGGATCAAATCGTTGAGGATGCGCCGGTAAATTTTAGTTATGATCCGTTTTCATTGCGGATTTCAGTTTTGATTAAAATTTCTTGTGGTTTGGGATAATTTTTCGTGCAATTTTGCAGTTTCTAATGGCTCACAACGTCCCGTTTACTTTGCGGGGATTTATTCATTTATTATTCGACTGCTGGGCCAGACACTCTATATTTTGTGTTTTACGGGCGTGCCGACATGAACTTTCACAAACAAATACATAAATCAACATTTCCCCGATAAAATTTAAAAAAAAAATGCAAATTTTAGAAACTGCTAATGTTTTCAAATATTGTTTTCCTTTCCAAACGTCTAAGTCGAGAATGGCGTAGAAAAGTTTCTTGTACGTGATTAAAATGTTTTTAATACTGTACTTTGTTATCTTTGATATATTAAACATCAAATACGATAAGTGTTTACACAAGTATAACCCTATTCGTAACAAAATCAAATTTATACGATTTTGGTGGCTTCTTTATATCGCAAATCTACTTCCACTTTAGGAACGAGTTTGGGACTGGGACGAGTTTAGACCGCAAAGGTGCTTGGGAGCATTACGGGGTACAGCTTTTCAAAGCATTTTGTACCACTGACAGCTGGGAAAGAAAATAAACGTCGAAATTTTTGCTGCTGCCTTCGTGGTTGTAACAATATCTACGGCAATAACCCTGCCGATTTCAAGTTTTATTGTATTCCTAAAGATTCCGAGCTTCGTCAAAAGTATGTTGCATTTTGAGCAATGAGACTTTGAAAATATATTCATCGCAAACTAGCATCTTTGCTGATCACTGAGAATGAGGAGAAAAAATGCATGAGCCGTACGCATTTGCTAACGCTGCTTCCCTAGTTTGTCTCTAAAGCAGAGAGAAGAAAAGAAAAAATTGACAGAGATGTGATCAACCAGTTTGAAAGAAAAAAGTAAAGGATGACGATGATGAAGGGATCAAAGGAATCAAGGGCACTGATTGCAACACAAGCGAGGAAGAGAACCGAAACATTGACGTAAAGTGTAATAAAAAAAGACTGACTTAAATTTCGAACAATTGAATCAGCTGGAAAAACAAATTCAAGCTCTTAGACGTGAAAAACAAGATTGTAGAGATAAACAATAAACTGCGAACTTAGTTTGACGAAGTAAAGCGACAGAAGGGAAATTAGAGTTTCAATTAAAGAATCCTTATTTCGACATTGAAAAATATCGAGACAGCGACAACAACAATGAATTCTTCACGGGACTTAGAAGCTATTCGATGTTGTTAACTTGTAAATGAATATAGAAAAAAACATATTTAATAAATTAGGTCTTTGAATTACGCATTTAAAAGCTCAAAAAGCATCGGAAAATACAACATAAAAGCTCCTTTACGAGACAGTATTACAACGCAACTCAGCGAGTTTTCCTGTTGTTTTAGCGTCTATACACAAAAGCCAACGCCGCAAAATTGTGCTGTAACATTCCTCTATTGGAATTCGAAGCTTTGCTCCTGAAATATGTTCCTCTGTTTGCAAAAAATCTTTTTTACTCGAATCTGACATCCGTACGCCTCAAACACTGCACTTCAATAATTCTGTCCCTAGTAACAATCCCAAGCGCCTTTGCGGTCCTAAATTCGTCCCAGTCCCAAACTCGTTTCTAAAGTGGCCAATTGTTATTGAATTTTGGCAAATTTGAGCCTCATTGTTCTTATAAAGTTGTTCTTATAAAAAAAGCGTTTATTTAACTTGAGGAGAATTTTCTTTCTAGATTAATAACCAATTGCAAACTTCCAAAGGGAATCAGCTCCCCGTGTGAGTCTCCATTACTGAGTGGGTTATCAGGGAGCCATGGGTTTGATTCCCATTACATTAGTAACTCAGAATTGTTCTGAGTATTCACCTTAAGGTGGAAAACTTTCTTTCCACCTCCAGGTACTTTCCTGAACCTCTATAAAATATTTTTGCATTAATTTAATATCGTTCATTTAAGTTTTGTTTTTTATTTCTACTGATTAAAGACCGAGAGGAGAAAATGTTGAGGTAGATGATGCTGATCTGATTGTTGGTTGTGACGGAGCCTATTCCCTGATAAGGAGAGAGATGATAAAAAAACCAAGGTACCAGTATCTGATATTGTATGAATACAATTTGAGACAGCGCAAAAGTATTAAAGGAGAACTGAACTATAAAATTGACTTTTTATCGTGTGAGTATATAGGCATAGTACAACAACTATTTGAGGTATTTTTCAAGTGTTAGCCGAGCAGTTCAGAAAAAATTAAAATTTTGTTACTAATGGACAAGATTTGATCGGCGGCTCAATACTTGATGTCAGCGGTTGAATGTGACGTAGGTTACGATATAAAGAGCTTCTAAAATTTAGCTGCACAACAGTAGCTCTGAATATCGTAACTTACGTCATATACAACCGCTGACATCTCATATTGAGCCGGCGATCAAATCTTGTTGATTTGTTATAAAACCTTAATTTTTTTAACTGCGTGGCTGACTCCTTAAAAAATCTTCATATAGTTGTTCTACTATACCTAAATACGATAAAAAGTCAATTTTAGCATTCAGTTCTCCTTTAACAAGCAGCCTGCAACTTCTTGTTGATACAATCTCACTATTAGAGACAGCATATACTTCCCTCCTGAGGCCCTACAGGTCCACACGTATCCGGATATTTTTGAGAACGGAGATTTTTGTCTCCGTTTTTAAAAAAAATACGCGTCCACACGTAGTGTTTTCAAATCGTATTCGCCCGTCCACACGAATACGCTAAAGCCAGGTAAATACGCTAGCGCTCTCTATAGAACATGCGCTGTAACCAATAGAGTACGCTAGGGAAGGACTGGATGCTAAGTATGACGTTATCGTATTCGAAAACCTCTGTTTCGCAAGTCCACACGAATACGATAAATCTCCGTTTTCAAAAATCTCCACCCTGGAGAGCGTTTTCGGAAGCCTCCGTTTTCAGTGATCGAAAACGCCGTATACGTGTGGACGGAAGGCTAAAACTGAGAAAAAAATCTTTTCGAAAATATCCGGATACGTGTGTATGGGGCCTGAGACAAAAATACTATCATGTTAAGTATATTTTTTTAAATCTTACTAATAAATTATGATGATGACGATATCTTTCAATCAATCAATCAACTTTATTTATAATCGTCATATATTATAATAAAATTGTTAATAAAATAGGGGACAAATTACAGTGTGAATTTTGACCTCAATTTATCTTTAATTTCCTTCCGATTGTAATTTCACATGTGCTATTACAAAGTTTCCATGGCAACTGAATTTCGGAATTTAAACACGTGATCAAATGTCAAGCTCAACATTTAAAGCTGTTGGCGAACTAAAGACTAAGAAAAAAAGCCTCGTTTACGAGGTTTTCTTACAGAGTGGTTGAAGAAAAACAAAACTATAAATGCACGAGTTCACATGTGGCTATTGCTTGAAAAAGTAAAATAAACAGGAGACTCTTCAGTTGTATTTTTTTTCCGGTTACAGTTGAGTGAATTCCTGTGCTTATGACGTACACATTGGCGTACATCGACATTTTTCGTGCCTCTTCTCGACAACTGGACGTTAAGTCGAAGTAAATTGTATTTAGCCGTCTTGTGGACAAGTAGATTAACAATTTTGATGTTTCATCTTAAGGCCCTGTTAAACAAGGCAATTTTTCAGCAACTTGCAATGCAATGATACTGCGTTGCAAGTTGATGGCAAAACTATGCGTGTAACATCCCTCTGTCCAACTGGCAACGCAACGTAGCAAGTTGTGGAAAGAGTTGAACAATTTTCTAGTTTTCGCAACGTTGCGAAGCTAGTTGCAGCGTGTAGCATGTACTATGTACTAGTTCTTATAAACAGGGTTGCCACGGTCCTTGAAAATCCTGGAAAGTTCTGGAATTGGGAAAAAAATTTCCAGGCCCTGGAAAGTCCTTGAATTTGGTTTGTGGTCCTTGAAAATCCTGGAGTGGTTAAAAAATTTCTTTCTTAACTTCCAAAAACATTAAAAATAAGCTGTTTGTTAAAATAATTTTGATGTGACAACATCTTAAAACAAGAACCGCTACTCTGGAGACTTGATTTTTGTACAAAAACAAATCTTCTAAAGCTTTTTAATATGGTATGCATACTGTTGAACTGAATCTTGAAAAAATGTGTAAAGCATTCAAATTTTATTTGATCAAGAAAGGCCTGAATTTGCTTGAAAAAGTACTGGAAAAGTCCTTGAGTTTCACATCCAGTAAATAGTGGCAACCCTGAAAAAAAACTAATTGTATAATTCCGAGGGCTATGACCCTTCACTGCAAATCAGTTTTGTTATTTTTTACAGTGTTTGTAAATCAGCTGAAGCTGGTACCATTTTTGACAATAACAGGTATTGGTTGTTATTTTACAGATATGACTATAGCCAGACATACATTGGCCATGGGTATAAAGAACTATGCTTGCCTGCATCTTCAACAGGAGAGGTAAATATTTTTTGATTTGTACAGAGATTTATAGAAGCCTTGAAATTCCTTCAAAGACTTTGCAATCTGAGCAGTGTCTAATATTTTTGCAAATATATGTACATTTATTGTTCACATTATAATATTTTAATGAATGAAACTTGAAGTAAGCAGTTGATTGGAAAAACTAACTGTATAAGATATATATGACAACATCTCACTGCTATCTATGCAACATCATTTTAACAATTAGAATACAAGCTTGTAATTTCTATTGTCTAATAGAAAGACGAGGGCAAAATGTTTTAGTAGAAATATCTGGAGAACAAAAAAAAAGAATGATGATAACTTTTGATAAATAAAGTTTTTCAAACAATTATTATTGTTGATAAACAGTTTTTGCGTGCAGGTGTGCTCAACAGTCTGTCAAGTGAATTAGTGCTTCAAATTGAGTATTTTCTTAACTTCGAAAATTTTTACAGCACATTTTGTTGCTGCCTTTGTTTTATCTGGAACTGTTTTGTCCAAATTGTATTTAGAAAAAACTGAAAATCATGAATTTTATCCAGATGTCGTAGTGGATCTCACAGGCACTATCTATCAGGTGTATCACCTTATAGATAGCAAAGTATGGTAGCAAATCATATTACAGCATGTGGGATAGATGGCGACTAGATTTCTCACTATTTGCTAACAAACAGTGCAACATAGTCAAGTGTGAAAACTATCTTTAATAAATAAATAAATACATAAAATTACGTTGAAGAAAAAACTTAGGACAAAAGAACAAAAGTCAAAATTAAATACTTTTGTGCTAACATGCTAAGAAATTGAGCTAGCCAAATCATTTTACCAGCCAAAGTGGCCCATTGGAGCCGGTGCCTGTAGTGTTAAGTGGATAAGAGTCATTGACTCCCCCTGGGCGGGACACTAATCCATCGCAGGTTAGAAACTGGTACTCATTTTACCGACCTCTGGAGGATGGAATGCTGAGTCAACTTTGGCAGAAAAGAAGGCCACACAAATGTTCAACACTCGGCTGAGCCTGGGTTTGTACCCGGGACCTTGTGGTAAGAAGGCAGAGATCTTACCACTGCGCCAACCACGCCACCGTTAAGAAATTAAGCATAGTCACCTTTTTGGGCGAGTCTTGGCATTTCAGTCAGTTTGAAAATGACCGCTAATATTTTTTCCTTTGACCTTTATGAGAATATATACATGTGCATGTACTTACACTGGTATTTTAAAGATGTGCATGCACTATTTCATAAAGTTTCTGATAACTGGTAACTTGTTTATTCAAAAAGGTTTTATTCAATGTATAATCTAGCAATGCATGTAGTTTGACCGTTCTTCTATTACTTTTATCTACACATAATATTATTCTTAGTTATTTCGGAACTAGTAGTGATCATTGTAAAAGCATTTGCTATGTGTAACCTGCCCAAATAATTGGTTATAATACTCTGTTATATATTTTTGTAGCACTTGATGGAAACAGATTATCTCCATATTTGGCCTAGGAATGAGTATATGATGATTGCCTTACCTAATCAGGTACCGTATCCTTATTTCGTAAACCTCTAATTAAACCAGTTCTTGTTGTTGTTGTTGTTGTTGTTGTTGTTGTTGTTGTTGTTGTTCTTCTTCTTCTTCTTCTTCTTCTTCTTCTTCTTCTTCTTGTAATCATCATTGTTTTAATTAGTTTTATCTTTAGTTCCTTTTATGTCATTTTACTACGAAGTCAAACTCTCCGTAAACCACTAGAAAAAAAATTGCCAAGAAGGAAGGTGTTGCGATTGTTTATTGTTTTGTGGAGCACTGAGAAACTATTACTTTCACGATACTTAGATTTACCGCAAAACGTTTTAGATAGATCTTAGAATTGGCCGATTGCTTAGGGAGCTATTCAGGTTATACGACTTCACAACTTCACAACTTTAAATAATCAGAATTATCACAAACTAGGAACTCGCAGTGTATGGTTTAAAGAATTATCGTTAAATATTCCGTAAGGATAAATTCGAAACACTTACGGCGGCAGGCTTTCTGTTTTATAGCTCTCACAAGACGAGAAAGCAGACGGAAACTGGAAGTAAACACATTTCTCCAACTTCGCGCTATCAAGAAGAGAGTTTTTTTGTTGTAATGTCTACCAACCCCAACTGCAATAATCTGAACATTTCTTTTCATGAGTTTAGTGGCTGCATGAGAAACACTGTCTCTCGACTTTCCGTCAGTCAGGACAATCAAGACTCTCCTGCTCCGAGCTCCACGGAATACCTGGCGTCGCATATACCGTAGGGCTTTGCCAGTGTTCGTTTTTCCGCGCGGATATCTTATTGTACTAATCGCTTTGTAAACGCTCTTTCGATCTTGCCGTCTTCGAAAGTCATATATCATCAGAGGCCTTTTTGAGTATAGCACGATTGCAACTCTTGTGTAGCGTTTCGAGATGATAAAGTTGGCAATCATATTCTGGACAAACTTGAGCATTTTCGCGAAACCGCCTTTTCGGTAATGTTCGATACTTCCAGAGCCGTCAATCAGGAAAGCCAGGTCTATGCGGGATGCACACACTAGAAGATAAAGAAAATAAATTGAACATTGTTCTTAGCAACCATTACATTTACTACTACCAGTTTCAAAGTAAATCACAGGCTATGTAAATAGCAAATAAAAGAAAAAGAGTCGAATAGCACGGCGTTTTGTATAAAATTTGTGAAGCTACTCTGTACACCGCTGGATCGCTTGTTCAAATTCAAGTTTTTGTTTTCGTTTGCAGAGAAACACGCATAATTTATAGACAGAGATCTATTTACAATTACCATCTATAACCAAATACAACTCACTATCTTCGGCAATAACGTAAAAAAAGTGAAAGTAAAAATTAAACAGAATTCAATACAAGTTGTCAATACTTTCTAAGTATATATTTTTTGGAATTGAATTAAATTCAATATAATAGAACAATTATTCCACTCATGTCTTGTTGGGATGAGGTGACAGCTTTTCGACTACGTATTAGCTTTTCTTCAGCATGACCTTGTAATTTCCTCATCTCTGATTGGTTCACTCGCGGTCTGTCAAAATGCGTATTCGGCACACGGGCCGTATGTCGTCTTTTCCTTTGTTCATAAATCAGGGTTAGTGCTGCTCTGCGAGTACGAAATTCCAGGAGTATTCAAGGAGTCAAACGAATGTTTTCAAGGAGTGCTCTTAGCACCTGCCTTTAATTCGTTTGAAAGATTCTCAAGCAGTTGTTAAATAAGAGTGTTAAAACATGCATGCTTCAAAATGCTTCTCCCATCATGTAAATGAAATGATTTAACAGGCACAGGCATATAAATTAGCTGGTTCAACAATAGCCAAAGAAAATTTCTTTATAACATAATTTGTTTCCAACAAGTTGCTACATTTCCTGACAGTACGAAAATCCAAGGACTTGAAGGAATTTTCAAGGAGTTTCAGCAGAAATTCATTCATTCAAGTGCCCTTGAAAACCGAAACTAGGTAAATTCCAGGAGTATTCAAGGAGTTCAAGGAGTAGCACGAACCCTGTTAATAATTGCAAATTTGTATAAGATCACATATTTTTTTTGTTAAAATCTTCACCTTTTCTTATAATTATGATAAGCTAAAAATACTGCTTGGCAAATGAAGAAATTTGAAACCTTCCCAACATGTGTGTAAAGACTGTGCCATTTTAATTTGTCAAATGTTATCAATAAAACATTATTTAGAGATTACTTAATATTTACATGTACATTTGCCAAATAATAACAACAAAAATTTTAAAAAATTTAGTTCTGTTATTTTTAAATTCAATAAATTAAAAACAAATGCAAGAAACAAAAACTTTTTAGATGCGCTACCATACTTTTTGGCATACATATTTAAGTCGAACCAGTATAAAAGTTAACTCTTATTAATTCTTTAGAGTAAAAAATCCCACTTTTCAAATTCTGGTGTATTAAATCAGCCCCTAAAACATTTCTTATTAGAGATCCTAAAGAGCACAATTTAAGCAAACAAGATCACAGTAAAACAAACAAATAAAAAATGCTGAGATGATTTTTATCATGATTACATACATTACGAGCGGCATGGCGTAATTGGGAAGCTTGCATATTGCTCGCTCGATCCATGAGAAAATTATAAGTACAAACTGCTTCAAACACTGAATTGAACCTTTGTTTTCAAAATGTCAACATTTTTAAAATCTTGAAGAGTAGTGGGGTTTGGTCAAAACCTAAGTTTTTTAAAAAAATACTTTAAATACTTATGACCACATACCTAATATAGAGTTAAAAGTGAATCTGATAGTGATCTCGCTAGAAATACATGCAGTTGAAAAAGCTACTGACAGTGACTTCCACCATGATGTTTGAATAGTGCCATAAAATTATTCTACTTATTAATTTTTAAGTACTAGAAGTGCTTACAGAAGAAAATGCTGCAGTTGTTGGAAAAAGGCCATAAAATCATTCTTAATTTTATACATTACAAGTACATTTAGTCAAAAAATGACAGGCAAATTTATTTCAACTCATGAAGAAGGCTATAAAATTATATACAATTTATCAGGATTATTAATTTTAAAAAAACAAAAGTGTTTGCAGTAGAAATAGAATTAAATCAACCAAAATATTGCAATTGGAAACTAGGCCAAAAAATTAATATATCAGGATTCTTATCTTTAAACACACTCAAAATGAAATGAAATGCAAATGAACTATTTTCAGTTATTTAACAATTATTTTAGGAGCGCTCACATTGGATACGAGATGGTAAACAGCCAACAAGGGCGAAGTGCCAAGTTGACTATAAATCATCTCATATCCAACAAGCCCAAATGGAATAATTGTTTTATTAAATTTAATGAGCTTTCTCAAACCTTCAGTACTTGAAAATTCTCAGTTTCGCCTCCCCCACCAATTTGTCTGCTTGGCAACACTTTCCATATAAGGTCATTCGATATATGAGCTGATAACCAAGATTGAGTGAACCAATCAGAATGCTAGAAACACAATATTCGAGGTTGAAATTTAATAATACTTCTTCTCATGATGGGCAAAATTAATTGGTGCTGATTGGTTCACAAGGGAAGGTTTTTCTATAATTGAGGGCAAAATTACTCAATTTTGATTACAACTACAATTATGGTTTCGACTACGACTTCGAATACAAATACGATTACGACTACAATAATTTATTACGATTACGACTTTAACTACAACGATTACGATTTCAACTACAACTTCGACTATAACTATGATTATGATTAATTACAATTATGATTACGACCACAATTATGACTACAACTATGATTATGATTTCAATTACAACTTTGACTACGACTACGATTACGATTATGACTATGACTTTGACTATGACTACGATTACAATTATGACTACGACTTTGACTACGACTACGATTGCAATTATGATTATGACTTCGTCTATGACTATGATTACGATTGTAGGAAGTCTCACATGAATGAATGACATTGCATAATAAAAACTTGATTTGCATACAATACTGCTTGCCCCAATCTGATAGGTTTTGAAGAAAAAGCGTGAGGAATTTTACCCTTGATGTAATAAACATGTAATCGCATGGTTCCTCATAAAATTTAGGATTAATTTTATTTGTGTTTCCAATTTTTTCCAAATTGCCCTTGTCCCTTTGCAATTCTGGAAAAAATTAAAAACACTCTTAAAATTAATGCTAAATTTTACTCAGCCCCATGCGATTTCCTATACTACAGTAATTGGGGATTGATATGAAACTCATAAACACGAAATGTAATGTCTTGAATGAAAGAAACCATGATAGATCTAGAATTTGCAACTAAAATTAGTAAATTATATTTTAGGAGAGCTAAAAGAAATTGTTTAAATCATAAACTTTTGTTCTTCATTGCATTGGCCAGGAGCCTCAAGGGCGGCGCGAGTGCCAAGGGATAGCTCTGGAACATGCTCGAAGTTTTATTGCTGTTCAATCGCGACGACGTCGCCAGGCCTTGCATTGGCAAACACGACGCCGACAAGTTCGGCTACATCGACCCAACACAACTGGACCCCGGGATCGCTCGATCGATCTGGGAACTGGGGACCTCCGCCGACCTGGCGCTCATGATGCCCGAATAAGGAACCAAGACGATGGCTGTTATCCCACTCAGCACGTCCGCCGACACGCGCGGCGCCCAGCGACTCAACAAGGAGCTGGCG
>JAODFW021596873.1:0-13524 GCA_027575235.2 Palythoa mutuki
GGGCAACTTTTTGGCAACTTTTCGGAAAAATGGGCAACTTTTGGGCATAATTTTGCTATTTTTTGAGCAACTTTTGGCCATTTTACTGGCAACTTAGAGAGGCCTAGAGCAGAATATTAAAGAGTTCACTGCTCCCGCGCTTTTTTTTGCCTTTTTAGCTCATTCATGCGCTCGCATGAGCAAGCAATGAATGAGTATCGTGACGGTGAAATATGGACGGAAGTAGATAAAGACGGAAAATTGTGGACGGAAGTAGAGGACCGTGGACGGAAGTGAAAGTGTCCTCACCACCCCTCCCTGTTTCGGCTTTACAAAAGTCGAATAATCTTCGCTGCAATAAGAAAGTTCAAAGATCAAGAATAATTTGTAGTTTATATGCTGTCATAAATAAATTTATAGATCAAGGGAGAATTTCGCAAGCTCTGGAAATTGCAATATGTTGAGACGCCAAAATGTTCGCGCCTAGGTGACCCTAAACGTGATTTTCATAGTTACACCCGCTGCCACGTGCATGCAACTATGCAATTTAGTATTAAATTTGTCACATCTAAATTAGTAAAACTGCCTTTGATGAATTTTAATATTCAAGCACATAAATTATTAAGCCACCTCACCTCCCAATGGGACATCTGTACTGTGTTAATTTCCATGCCGTGCTTGAAAAAAATGTTACTCTTTCTGTACAGCGTGTAGATTGAGAATGATAAAATTGTCATCCCTTCCGGTCGAATGCACTCTTCCAATCTCTCTGATTACTGCTAGATTACCAAATATTCTGGATATCATGTAGGATTTCAACTAAAAGCAATGTAAATATTGCCCATTACATGAGTTATTTTTCAAAAATAAATTATTGCCCATTGCATGAATGAGCTGGCTCTAAGAGCCCTTTGATTCGTTTCGGTGACATAGCCGACTTTTTCGTCGTTAAAGTTATCTTGATGCTGGATACGTGTTAACAAGAATACTTTGAAAAATTCATATTCTTTTCCGGGCTTTCTCAACTTGACTTCGTTTTGAAAGGTTGTAGAAGAACACGCGCCTTATCGCCTGAAAACACTGGCGGCACAAAAAATGTAAATGAATGCTACATCTCTTTAAAACTAGTCGCTTGCCACGAGTTTCTGGTCATTCAATTTGCGTTGACGATTAAATCCCAAGGATTCGCGCGACCCCCAATGAACCAGCGAACTTCCACTCGCACACTTCAAAAATATAGCGGTATATATTCTGAATGAATTAATAAATCATGCATAACAGTAAGATAACAGACACATGTGAAATATCACTGTTATAGATCCTGTGACGTCCTTTCACACTGAACGTGTAAATGCCCAACCACACGGTCCCTTTTATCTTCTGACCGGTCGCCCGCCATCGGCAGAAATTTTACCCACCTTCTTTCACCAAATAGTAAATTTCGTAATTTTTAGAAGCTCTTTATCGATTGATTTTCGCTACTTTGTATCTATCAAAAATTACGCATGCGTGAGATAAACCATGAAAGGGTCTATTAGGCCGTGCAGGATAAAATAAATCCATACCAGTCCAATGAAAACTGAGCCCGAAAAAATATTTTCAAGCAAACAGTTTGTTTCCATCTAATGTTGTGTCTCACGGTCCCCGTATTTTTTAACATTAGTAAAACGTGAAACTGAAATTGAAAAACAGTTTGTACAACTGCAGCTAGCTAGACTGCTCCGCATACCGAATACCAAGAAGTTAACATGGGTCATCAGGAGAGAATGTGCACCGTTTCGGGCCCTACGTACCTCTCTACGGTTTATCTGCGCACCGGCCCCCCTCACTGCTGTGAGGCCCAAACTTCTGGATTGACTAGCTATCACAACATCGACTCTTTCTCTACCAGCTCTTGTCTAGAAGAAACTTCAGCTATAGCATGTATCTGTCCACTATGGTTTGACTCCTGGAATGATTTGCTACATGTTTGACGATCTGATGATCTACATTGCTTAACCTCGCGGCTATTTCGATTTTCGGAAGATAAGATATTTAGAGAACCTCGAGTAAACTAAGATCTTTGTCAAAGACTTTATATGATAAATGAATAAAAACAAGATTAAAATTAAAACATTTTACTAAAAGTGTCTTTTCTAAACAAATATCAAGACACTAGGAATACGAGATTTATTATAAAACGCATCAGCTTCCAAAATGTTTACAAGATAGATTAGTTTAAGATTTTCCAGTCCGGTTGGGTTGTAAAAAACTCACTCGAGAATCATGCCGAAATAAACCAGGGCTACGATAGTGAACTATCTTCCTATAAGACTATACCAACTGAAATAATTTTTGTCATATAGAGGTAAAAATGATTTTTAGGTTTTACACCCATATGTTTTTTCAGGGGCAGACAAACATAAACAACGCAGAACCACGATTTGACTGGTTAAGAAAATTAAATCTATAAAGAAAATTACTACCGTTGTCGATGCTTTAAGAAAAACGCGATACAAAATGCTGCAGGTCGACCTCATCTTTATTCCATTTCTTAAAAGTAATGCTACTGTAACTTGTCAAGACAGTATAATATATTATTATCAGTTCTGGGATATCTAAATTTTACAGTGTGAAACCCCACGCAATAAGCTTCCGGCGTTGTAGTTTTATACATGTAGCTTAGCTTAAGATGCGTTAAAGATTGAATTAAGTACAACGCTAGGCTTTAATATTTACAAATTGCAGTGTTTCCCATTACTTAAGTTGTTAAATAAAGACATTCACAGTCTATGGAATCAAAAATGCTAATTCTATCTTCCTTATTACAAACAAAAACGAATAGAAACCAAGATGCACCCTCTTGCCTGCTGCATTGCCCTTTTTCAGTTCAGCTCACCCGGCCCAGGGATGTAATACTGTCGACTGAGTCTTTCTAGTAAAATCTTAAACCGTCTTTCGTCCAATGTTCTTTAAATTTGACACATGATCATTGGTAATGTCTTTGATTGTATTTTTAGTCATTGGTGTCTCAATCCAAATGTGACGGCATCACTGAGTACTTGTGATCTTCTAACGAAACATTTAAGGCCGGCAGATTTCGCCTTTTTTAGTGTTGAACTAGCAAAGGCAAAGACAAGAGGAGACATTACACGATATACAACCAGTCACGCGACATAGCAACACAAGACTACAAGACAACAAGTGTCCCACGACATGTATACAGGACGCACCTCTTTAGTCTCAGTAAAGTGAACAGTTCTGATAGAAACGCAGTTTGACATCGTACTGTCAGAAAAAATAATTCATAAACTTCAATTCAAACGTTTTTGTCACAAAAAGAGAAACTTGAAATCTATGAAAAGAGTTTTAAATGAAAAAAAGGTCTCTGAAAATCCGTAAAGTATAACGTAAAACAAATCAAAGTGAAATGAAATCGAAATAAAACTGTTGAGATATGCATTGTTCGTTAGTAACCTTTCAATCGCAGATCGTAGAAAAGACATTGCAAGAGTTTTTTCGCCACTAAAAGCCATACCCCGCGAACCGAGAACTCTCACACCCCACGAAAAATGAGATGAAAAGAGACACCTCTGTGAACAACCGCTCGGTGTTTTTGAAGCCGCCGCCGTCCAAAACAATGACAAACCAGTCAACTGGTTTGATGGCTTTGTAGCCACGTAAACTAATTAGCCGCTGCTTAATTGTGGGACCGCGATACTCGTTGCCATGCAACCTTTTATCCGCTGATTTCTTGCCGCGACTGCCATAACAGTGAAAATGGCGACATGCAAGTGAATTTCTTGAGAAATCCTTCAACGAATCTGTTAATTCAGCTTTACCAACATTATAAAACTGAAAAAAAGGAAAGAAAAAAAAGGCTGAAAAATTGAATTAAACAAAAAACACAAAAAAATGCGGCAAAGTTCGTGAGAATGAAGGCGTAGCGGTGTCATGAACACGGTCGCGCATACTGAATAGAAAGTCGAGCTGCTGTTCGCAGAGGTCTCTTTTTCCTCTCATTTTGCATGGGGCTGATGTGAGAGATCTCAGCTCGCAGGGTACTCAAGCTAGTCCGCTCCATCAGCCGAAAGGGACATGATTGACATCTGGGTACGTGTTTTTATCTTGTCAAAAACAAAGCCTTTTCATTTTTAAACCTGCATGACTGGTCAAAAACGACAAACTAAATAAGTTGAATTTTTAATAAGTATTTTAGGCCAAATTAATAAAAAAATCCCCGGTTTCTCATCAGACAGTTTTGTAAAGATCTCTTTTAAATGCAAATGCGGCATGTGATATTTACTCTTGTTTTTTGCTTTTCTGCAATGCGCGTAGCACAGCAAGCGAGTCATTGTTGTCCTGCATAATTTTTGCCATTTTTCTGTATATTTTAGAATCTAAAAAGTAAATGCGGCAGCTATTTTGAGATGCGGGCCCTGATGAGAAACCGGGATGTTTTTCTTCGGCCTTAAACCCCATGCAAACAGACGCAATATTGTTAGCCAACAACGCGCAGAATTGTCCGTCCAACAGTGTTGCGTCCGTTGGCACCCGTCTGCGCACGCACATTGCAATCTAACTGCAACAGATAGACTATCGCCCACAATGTTGGCAGTCGTTGCGTTCGTTTGCATGCATCACGCAACAATCACCAGCAACTTCCAACATTGTTGGTCAAACGATGTTAGGACTTATTGCATCCGTTTTCACGAGCCTTGACATAACAAATGCAATTTTGATCTGATTAAAAATCTGTAAAACCCCCTCAGTAATTTAACTTGAATTGAGGACAAATACTAGTTTATCCTTCTAGGTACATCAGGCAGTTTCTCTGCACTTTTATAGAATAAAATAGTTTCTTTTGATAGCGATGAGATGGACCATCAAAAATGAATTTGGCTTATATAATGTTTCAGAAAAGAGGGGGATATTGTAAAACCGACAGCTGCCTTGTGTCACACAGCGCATGTTTGATCCGAGTTGTCCAAAGAGTTTGCGCTCATCGGTTTCTTTTTTCCGTTTTGGTGATGATGGGGCGAATTGACACTGTTACTCAGTCGCCCATGATGGGTTACTGCGCTGTACATGCTAGCTGAAGCTGAGTTTCTACGTGCTCTAATATATGCCCCCTGGGTGGCACAGAATCTCAACACAATCTTTTGGAAAGCTCGTCTAAAATCCGTGTTGAAATATGCATAAATAATTGGGTTGCAGGCTGAGTTGAGATTTGGTAAGATGAGAATAAAAGTGAAGAAAACCACTTTATCCCATGGTGGCTCGATATTAAGCTGAACGGCATGTTGAGATATGACGAACAAAATGAAAAATGGGCACCAACATAAACAAAATGTTCCAATAACAACTGCTAATGTTTTTGTTGCCTTGAAGTCTCTGAACAGGTGTCGGTGTTTTCGTTTTTCTTCTTTGCTTGGTTTTAAGGAATTCACCTCTTGCATTTTGTTAAATTGCTTTAAAGCGGTACCAAAAACAAGACAATAGTTAACAACGAGGATGACAAGGGGAGTAAGAAATCCCACTACTGTTGCAACAGTGTTGAAAATCTCGTTTCCAGAGTTAAGACAGCCACCATTGGGTAGAGCCAAAACTTTTGTGTCTTTGGTCCAATTCACCAAAGAAAAGCTCGCAAGAATCACAGCGTAAACCCAGACGCCTCCGATCGCAGCAAATGCACGCTTATTGGTCATCTTCAAATGATAACTAAAAGGTTTGGTTATCTTGATATACCTGTCCACACTGATAACCGCAAGATTTGCTATAGACGCCGCAGCACACACCATATCTGCCCAAATCCACAAATCGCAAGCATAGACCGAGATCTGTTGTAAAGTGGCTTGTTGTGCAATTCTAAACGGTAGGCTCACGCAAGCATAAAGCAAATCGCTGACAGCTAATGAGGCAATGAACCAGTTCGTATGACTTCTGAGCCTTCGATCAACATAGATAGCAGCACAAACCAAAGAGTTGCCAGCCACAGTCGATAAAAAAACGATACAGTAGAAAGCTATCAGAAACTGCCGCTCGAAGATGTCCCCTTGTAAACCTGTCCCAGACTTCGGGAAGGAAATGTTTGCTTGTGTAAAATTTGTAATGTTCGTTTGATCCATAATCTAAAAGTGGACCGAGTCGAGAAGTGTTTTACCACACCGACCGCTAACAGAGGCAATTAACAGCTGAATGTAAATAGGGTTCTTGTTAAATCTCTTTATCGGCTCTGATACTGCAGGGTAGCTTAGCTAGGTAGTCACCTGTGAATAGAGAAAAAAGTTATGTAAACTTCAAGGCAGAAATCTTAATGGTACAAAGTCATTGCGAATAACTTTGTTCACTAGAAACACAACACTTTCATTGAAAATTGAACGAAAGTTAATAAAAAAGCACACGGGATACAAATTAAATTTCAAACGGATTATTGCCTCTGGCTACTTAGTAACTAATTAGTTTGGAGCGTCTTATTATTTTAGTCTTTAAATACCTCGATAAAGAGCTTAAAAAGCTTTGTTGTTAGTATAAACGGTTGCATTTGCTAGTGCATAATAAGTGTGACCAAGAAACAATGACTGAAAACACAGTTTTAAGAGGTTCTTGATGGGGGAAAGTATGTGGAGGCGGGAAGCGTTTTGTCAATCCATTCTACAAATTTCATCCATCTGGAACATTATTTCATAAACAACAAAATCAATTAGTTTGTGATTGGCTAGCTCTTCTGCAGTTAGGCGGCCAGCGAATTCATTGTACATAAACCCAGAACTTGCCAAAGTATTCAAAGTATTCTAGCCATACAAGGTTTAAGGAGAAAAAAGACACAGATCTATCTTATATTTAAAGCTGGATCTAAAAGCAAACCATATATACATTTGTTTATGTCATCATCTAATAACTATCTCTTTTATATTACAATTCTATTATGTCATTATAGATGAAATGTAAATATTTCTCCTCAATGAGAAATCGTTATTTTCATATATGTTTATTTTTCAATCTGAAAAGAACAGATTTTTTGTTAGTAATCCTGCAGTTAAACAAAAAGTTTTTATTTTCATATTTGTATTATATCTGCGCAAGATTTAAAAGGGTAAAAACGTAGATTTTAAAAACTTATCTGTGTAAAAAAACTCACTTAAAACTGACAAAAGGTTTTAATAGTTCTGCTCTGCATGGTTCTTCTTCAGGGGGCAGCTAACTAAAATGCAATTTAGTCGCCGTTTGACTTAGTTATTGTTTTTTTCCCCTAGGATCTTTAACAATGGGACACAAGCTCGTGGAATTATTTGCATTCATTCGCAGTGTTTTTGTTTCTTTCTGAGTGCAACTGAAAACTCGGAAAAAACCTTCGGTGGTAATTGTTTACATCTTTCTCAAGAGTTTTTTTTAAAAACAATTGAAAAATCTTTTTCATGGATAGCAGTGCTTAGAGACAGTGTTGAGATTAATCCTTAATGGGTTGAAATACTGTCACTGTAGTACTCGGAGTACTCATTGGCATTGCTCTCTCGCTAAAGATCTTTGCAACATCCATGCACTGAAGGATATAAAGCTCCCATCTCTATCCGGCCATCCACCCATGTACTATGAACATCCTAACGTATATTACTCTTGCCTCTTGGGTAGAGCAATATATAAAATGTTAAAGTTTACGAAATTTACTGACTATAAACGGCAGGTCTTCACGAGCAAACGTTTTTTGATAAAGTTTTTGTGTCAAAGATTTTTTGCTCCTGTAGTTGAAAGTTTTGGAAGGCTTCTATGTGTCAAATGCATTTGTTGAAAAACTGTTGTCCTACTTTTTATGACAAACAAATTTGTTACATCTGCAATTTGCTCGTGCAGACAAAAGGATTTGTCAAAATTTGAAGATAAATTCATTCCTTTTTGGGGGTTGCTTGTCGAAGGGTTAACCCACCATCTTCGTTTCCTTTTTTTCTAACAAAACCATAATAGAAACGCAGCCACGCTACAAGCCAAATCAAACCACGTCTGTTTCTCATAAAAAGAGTCAAGTTTTGTTGTATAAGTTTTGCTTCTTTCGCTTAGCAGCCACGCGATACCAAGCTTTTTATTTCGCCGAAACTGGCGCACGACTAAGGAACTTCTTAAAAAATATTTGCTTGATCGTCTACACGGGCAAATATTTTGTCACAAAAACTTTGCCATAAACAGTTTGCTCGTGTATAGTCCCGCCTTGAACGTTTGTTATTCAAATCTCCTATATTATGATTTTGTTTCCACCAGATCTTCAAAATAATGCTGGACAATTTGCTAACAGCTAGTAAACATAACGCGTAGACTGAAAAACTTTAAATCTGCCTAAGGTATCGATAGCTTAACTACATTTAACTAAATCACTTAATATGCTGTGGAAATGATGAAAAGCAAACCCTGCTAATTAAATTTTAAAAACTGTTTTACGGAAAAGTTTCAGACTCTTCCGAAATATACCATATATATGTTTTCTAACGAAGGAAATTTATATAAGAACACCGCCAGTGAGAATTATCCTCAAAAACGATTGCAATACACAGTCAGTATCCTTGTTTAACGCATTTTAAAACTGCCGGGAGTCCTTTTACAAAACATGTTCCTTACAAAAAGATGTGGCTTTTTAAAAAACTAATCAATCTTTTTTTTTGTCAGAAATTTTTAAGCATTAGAGTAATTTACCCGATCATGTATTTGAAGGAGGAATTAGCGTTAACAGCTTTTAAAGACGTTTTCAAAAAAAACCACTTATGAATACTAAGTAATCATAAGAGCACATGAGTGTATGTATTATTTTTCTTATACCTTAACAATTGTGAATTAGAGTATTTTATTTATATTTTGTATCATAAAACTGATACTACTTTTAACATTTCAGTACAGGAAACCATACTCAGTCTGCCAGTTTTAATTTTTTTTGTGATTATAATCTAAATTTGAATAACGTATTATTATTATTTAATTATTATTACTAATCTATTATCTCTTAAAATTATGATTGTGGCACAATAAAGTTATTATAAAATTATTATATATTATTATTATTATTGTTATTATTATTATCATCATTATTATTACTATTATTTACGAATCTCCAACATAGTACAGACAAACTTCTGCCACTGATCTCAGATTTTCACGAACATCCAGTCGCTGAATTTTTAAACGTTTTTAGGTTTCTCGTACGGTTTTAAACAAAGATTTGTAATTGTATTTCATACCTTTACAATTTAAAAGTTTCGTATTAAGATTTAGTAGAAGGTCATGGATTTTTCAGTTTCATTATTGTTAAGTGTTACCCTTTTTAAACGAAGGCCTTGTTTGATTTGGTGTAACTGTTTGCTGCAAGCAAATATTTGCTTTATAAACAATTGCAAAATATATAATTGTAGGTTTGGAAAACGATGCGCTTAAGACAAATGTTTTGGGCAGGATTCTTCGGTGACTAAACACATGCAATATCATTACATTCGAGAGGACAAAACGATGACATGAATTAGCACAAACTTCAAAACCTTTTCCAAAACATCAAATTATTTGGGAACTTTTTTAAAACATCAGTGCTCATGACGAGTATTGTACCAAATTCAAGGTAGTAAAACGTACCACAAAAATGTAACAGCTTGTATTCAGTATTGTGTTTTGTTTCGACATCCTGAAAAGTACATAGTTTGACTGAATCAAACCTTTGCGCCACAGTTGAACAGCATCGAGAGTTTTGGTGGAATTGTTAGTCTTAACGTGTTTACACATCAAAGCTGTTTGCATATTAATCTTAGCGATGTAGTTCGTGCTTTGTTGAACGATAGGAATCTAGGTGTGCTCTCAGTTACTAGAGCAACAGGACTGATAGATCTCGATATGTCTTTTGTTTGTTAGCCCTCTTTCTTACTGCGTGGTTTGAACCAATCACAGCAAAGTTAATTTTGGTACTAATTTACATTCAAGCTTTATAAGCTTAAAAGACATAGAAACATGTTTCAACATGATATTGGTAGAGTTCACTCGAAATTCTCATGCAGTTTTAATCCACCACAAGTATTATGCTAACACAAATAATATCAACCGCAGAAAATATAATCAAGTGCACAAAAAGGAAGTTAAGAAAATGTTTTACGCCTTCATTTGTTGCTTATAATAAATAAAACTAAACTTGGTCCAAAACAAAAAACAACACAACCGTCATGAATTTTGTCGTACAAAATCCATTTAATTAGAACTTTAAATGACCACTGAACGGTCGAAACATCGTTCATTTAATATTAATCGTTTTTCCAACAAAAACACAGCTTTTTACAAATATATACTGATATCTTTTCCAACTGTTACACTCATGCATCAAGTAAATATATTAATATATATTTGAAAGGCAGGCAAAAAAGACAAATATATGACTGATATCACTTTCAACAAACGACTGAGCTACACTTATAAAATAAACATATTGATATTAATATTACATTGAAAGATAGGCAAAAAAGGCAAATATATGACTGATATCTCTTCCAACAAACTACTGTTACACTCAATTAAAGAAATATATTAATCTTACATTCACAGACAAGCAAAAACAAGTCCTATAAAGACTTCAAAAACGTGCCTCTGATTTTTGGCAATAATTGGAGCGCCGAACTTTATTTCGATTTGTAGATCTAAAACTACAAAACAAGACCATCGTTTGAAAAAACCTAATTCAATTCCGCAAAAGATAAACCCAACCAACCCGAGTCGCTAATCGCTTCTTGCAAGTTTTCTTTGTAATGTGGTGCCTCCTACGCTTTCAAATTCTACTCCTTAATTTGAGAATATGAATAAGAAAAAGACCTGAAAAGCATGTCTATAATCACGAATCTTTAGTTTTGGTAATAAAAAAGGTTCTCTTCAGTTTTTGGACGTGATCACTGTTTACTTCCTTTCACTAATTAACGGTGTCGAAATTGCCATGAAAATCTTCTGATCCTTCAGTTCTTCTATCAGCGTCTTCATTAAATAAATACCCAACCACATGTATTCTAAAGTAGTCTAATATCACATTCTTTTGTGTAACTCAACTTATTGATAATTCTATGGTTTTCCTGTTAGTTGAATGATCAAAAAATGTTAAATGGCCCATAGCGTTGTCGATCTATAGGAAATGATTTAATACATGGTTGTTAATAAATTACGGTCAACTAAAATCGCTTGTATGTAGATGTATGTCTTTGACTCTACAGTTTAAACTCTAATTGTTTTACGCTCTGTCGACGCTGCGAGTAAAGGTAGAATTTGACGTGCATGACCGCTGTTGAAGTTTGAGTGTTTAACTAAAAGATATTTGCTATTTGCTTTAAAGTTTTCCTCAAAACTATTGGGGATCAGTAATTAAGTCTATCTGATTTCTCAGTTCTTTTTGAGTTATTACTCAACTATGAACAAATGTCAATCGAATTTAGTTGGCAAAGTTGTAAGTTTGGACTATAGCAGAAATAAAACCAAATCAAATACACTCTAAGGCGCGTTTGAAGCTGTTCCAATTACTATGTTTAAAAATGATTCAAAAACATAAAGAGAAGTCAATTAGTTTAAGGCAAAATCGGTTCCAGTCGAAATTCTTGCAAATTCTGCTACAACAAAACTAACACACTATCTGTTATGAAAGAGCTATAATCCGAATAATAGAGTAGGAGAGACACTTTGGGAAATGAAATAGGAATATGTATACATACGTTTGATGGGTCTGATGAACAGGAATTTTTGTGTTCCCCATTATTAAATCACGACGCAAATGTGTCTACACCGTTTGGTCAACAGATGGCAATGTACACTGAATACAAAATGCATGACCACTCACACCAAAACACATGTAAACAACCTTAATATTTCTCGCGTCCAATCACTGATTTTCTTCTGGCATCTTGACATATTCAACACATGAATAGCGAAAGAGAGCACTATACATTTATTGTACGTGGGAAGTTCCGTGACTTTTGATGGATCGCTACTGGAGTGAAATAAAAAGTTTGCGCATCAGATAATGGCGCTTTGAAGCGTTTCTGACAGGAAATTGACCTAAAAGATGTTTTAAAAGTGTAAAAGTCAAACTTAAAATTAAGTAATTTGAAAATTTAAATACAAGAAAGAATGAGATGTTTTTAAACTTGTAGCAATTGCGTTTATGCTTAGAATATTTGTAATATAGAAACTCGTTCAAATTACAGTTTTGTAATTATTTTAAAAATTAATAGTGAAAATAGAGCATGCCTTCAAAATGTTCATTTTCAACTTTTGAATTTGTCGCAGCTTATATACTTTCACTGTGTTGGCAATGTAGAAATGTTTTGAATTGAGGGCGGTAAACCATTAAACAAAGTTCTAAGCAATATTTGATTTATTATTAAACGGTCAAGATGTCTTATAGCCTTATTATAATTTTGCAGTGTCCAACTTCTTTTTAAAAGCTCCGCTCTATTATATGAAAAGCTTTTTAAAGGCAAGCCGAATCAGCAGGGAACACACCGAACTGTATATCCGTCCTCTCCTCGAGGGCAAATTTACTGACCTGTTTTGACTTCCCGTTTTTTGCGAGTGCTATATTTAAATTTGTAAGCATAATAAACATACAAAAAATCAACAATGGTTTCCACCTTTTTTTTAAACAAAGATCTTTGCGAATTCTAGCACGGAAACAAAAAATGTTGTTGATATATCAAATTCTGATTAACACTTTTCGACTAATTAAGGACATCCCTCCCAATATCATGGTTTGTAAAGAAAACAAGCTATTTTGTTTCTTTTTATAAACACAGAAATTAAAAGATCTTGAAATGAACTTGAAGTTCTAGCAACTGATTCTTTTTATTTGACGCCTACAACAAACACAGCTCAGTAATGTAGTTTGGCTGAGTAAAAACGTCAAAAAGATCAAAACAATTAAACTTAATTATTAAATCAAATCCTAAATATCTACTTCCAAACTAAGAAAGTTATAATTACAATAAAAGTTATAAATTATTATCGTCTCATAAAACAAATAGTATCCTGAGGCGTTTATTCCAGAGCTGAACCATGTCAAATAAACCGTTAAAACCGCAATGATAATGTGTCTTTTTGTAACAAGTTGTTGAAATTCCACAAAGTGACAAATTTTATCATATACTGGTCTTCCTTGAAACTTAGATTTACTAAATCTTTAATTTTTCAATATATGATACAGAATCTGAGAACTTAAAAAAATTGTTTGTCCAACTCGGCATTCTAGATCTGTAAAAACAGCAGAAAAATAATAAAAACCAACCCTGATATCCGCGTCATTTCTACTGAGCGTGTACAGAGCGTGACAGAGAGGCGTGGTGTTTAATTTTTTCACAGTACACTGCAAAATGTGATATTGTTTAAACTCTATTGTCAAAACTATTTATTTAACTCTGATCTATAATAATTTTCAAAAAAGTAGGTTGTAATATAAAGTGGGATCACTTCGAAATTCTTGCGTCTGGTAGAACTGACCATTATTGTAAAGTAAAAGAAACATTGTTGATTCAAGAACTGAAACCAGCTCTCAATGTAAACATCTCGAGTGACAAGCTG
>JAODFW021597828.1:0-21376 GCA_027575235.2 Palythoa mutuki
CAGCCAAATATTAGTAATTTTATTAAATTCGAGAGTCATTGCTATAAAGGCAAAGGCATGGCACAGTTTTAAAAATTGCCAAATTTAAGAGACTTTTGTATGGATTGGATGGACGCTTGGTAAACTTACTAATATTTGGCTGCTCTTTCAGGTGGCGGGCCTCATTTTTCAATTCAATCAATTTTAGATATTTGTACCTAGTCCCCTGCTCGTTTAGGTAAAGGCTAATAGGAAAGACATTCAGAGAATTCTAAGAAATAATTTTCCTTTAAAGATGAATTGATAGATACAAACGATTTTTACACCTTTGGTTCCATTTTCAGATGCACGGACATTTTCTTTGACATTACTTTTATAAGTTTTACAAAAAATTGTTTTCTAAAAATTAAAATTGATGATAAGATGCTGGGTAACTTCATAATATTACACAAAATTATGTCTCTCCAGATAAGAATTATAAAATAGATCTTTCGGACTTATGCATCCATCTTCAGGATCAATGACAACAATAAACAGTCTGCTTGGAACTATTAAAAGCAATATTCAAATTTAGGCTAAAATCGTTAAGAATCGATCGAATGTGAACCATTTACATTTATATGCAAAGTTTAAAATACGTAAAACCTACTTTAAACTAGTTTGCGTATAAATGTAAGTAGTTCACTGTCGATTGATTTTTAGCGTTGGTGATCATATTCGCATGTAAATGCACTCTATAAGTATTAAGTTATTATTATTGTTATTAAACATAATAATAATGATAATAATTTTAGCTTAAATCTGCATGTTGCTTTAAATAGTTCCAAGCAGACCGAACGTATCATTGCTATTGATCCTGAAGATGGACGCATAAGTCCGAAAGCTCGATTTTATAATTTTTGTGCTGGATGGACATAATATGTGTAATATTATATATTGTTTTCTAATTTAATACCTAATGTGTATCGGCGTTTAACTTGCAGCCCGAGAAAATTCAGACGTACCTTGCAGCTATGAGGTGCGTCTTCGAAAATTATTTCAGCTCTTATTTTTATGTCAAACATGTAAATCTATGATGTTCAGTGTTATTTGTTTAACTTTCAATGTTTCACGTGTGCTACATTAAAAACAGTTTTCACATTTCACTCTCAGAGGATATTTTTAAAAAAAAAAAAAAAACGTTCGGAGAAATATTTTCTAAAAACAGTTTTTGTTCTTGAAGTTCTGCATAACAAAACTTTTTGTTTGTGCAGAAAAATAAAAGTAAAAAAAAATGAAATAAGTTTTTCAAATCCCCCATCTTATGTTTACCAAAGACATAAACACACTTTAACGAACGCAAACGTTAACTTGATACCACCCGACCCATTGCCGAGAATAGGGCCAAAAAATGCTTTAGTTATAGTGTAGCAGCACGCAGCTTCAGGATGGTGGTGAATTATGTATTTTAAATTTTTAAAGTTATCAGTCTTGTTTTGTGCGTTTTTTGTCTTTGAACTGTTTCCGCTGTCTCCGTCAGCCTATTAGTAAACATATTGGATGAACTTTTGACCGAGACTGAGCTTGAAATCCGTAATTTTATGAGAGATTTTTACCGTGTTTAAATAAAAGATCATTCATCCATTCATAGAGTGTCAAAACTTCCTTCGTATTAACCAATGCATTAAAGAATACATGTTCCGTGAAAAAATGTATTGAAGACGTATACTTATATTATTCATATCGCTTTCTTATCTTGAGTTTAGCACATGCTTGGTAATGGTAAAATGCAGGCCATATGGGTAGCAGATATTACCCTTCCAACAGTCTTAAATGAAGTCATCGTTTGACCCTTCTCAGCCACGCCCCATATTGGTAACACTTACACATTACTTTAACTTTATTGGGAATAGAACCAGAGCTTATTTGTTTGGCTGTGCCTTTCTGACGAGCCCCAATACGGCTGCAACAACTACCCACAACTGCTAACGCACAGACTCACAGTATTTAAGGGTAGATACAAGGGGTAATGCCTGCTACTCATCAGTATCAAATACAGTGGCTGGATTTTACTGACCACAAGCGACGTATGTAGGTAATGTTCGCTGCTCCACTTATGTATGGTTGTCCCGAATTACATATCTATTGTCATAAGCGATTTTCTCTTACACCGAAAAAATGTTGATGTTGAACGTTATGATCAGTGCTGGCTTCTTTAATAACTTTGTGTATGTTTGTACCCAGACCCTACCACACGCTCTTGTTCCTGGTGGATCAGGATGCCTTAATGTCTTTACTTCCTGGAGACTGTTCACCGGTCATCACCCGGTTTTCCCGCATGGCCAGCCCTCTGAAAAGGTAACTAATCAATGAAGATGGTGTGTGTGTGTGGGAAGGGGAGGGTGGGAGAAGGTAGGGAAGGAAGGGGGAGGGAGGTTGGTGCACTCTTCTCCTGTCCTCTCCTCGCTCTTTGGTTTGTCTTGATGCTGCCTTCCAGTTTTGTTTTAAAACAAACTTACGTTTTCCAGTTTTCAGACCCTCTCACAAGACACGGACATTCCACTCTCTCAGGTATATGTGTGTTGATACTACAACTGTATTCAGTTATTTCCTTAGAACGTAAAAATTCATCCACTGCAAAATATTCTGGATCTGAAATGAAGCTCTTGTTTTGTTAGTGATGGCATTGCCTTTTCCTAAGAACGGAAATACCTTTAAGTCCTTTGATTTATTGTTTAATTTTAATTTTAAGTTTGAAAATGTGATTGGTAAAAGAAGTGTATTTGAATTTGTGGTGTATTCTGGTATTGAATTGAAACTGCTGACCTCTGTTTCAGTTGTTTGCAGTCGCAGCCCACCTTGTGTACTGGGGTAAAGCTACGATTATCTATCCGCTGTGTGAGACCAATGTTTATGCCGTTTCACCAAATGCATCCACGTACATGTAGGTAGATTCTTTACATTTTGTGGACTGCGTTTGATGACGATTGCAATGATCAGTGGTAGCGATGATCAGTGGTGGTGATGATTCAATGATCATTGGTGATGATGATTGCGATGATCAGTGGTGGCGATGATCAGTGGTAGTGATGATCATTGGTGGTGATGATTCAATGATCATTGATGATAATGATTAAGATGATCAGTGGTGATGATGATCAGTGGTGGTGATGATTCAATGATCATTGGTGAGAATGACTGCAATGATCAGTAATGGCGATGATTCAGTGATCATTGGTGATAATGATTGAGATGATCAGTGGTGGCGATGATTCAGTGATCATTGGTGATAATGATTGAGATGATCAGTGGTGGTGATGATTCAATGATCACTGGTGATAATGATTGAGATGATCAGTGGTGATGATGATTCAGTGATCGCTGGTGATAATGATTGAGATGATCAGTGGTGATGATGATTCAATGATCATTGGTGATAATGATTGCGATGATCAGTGACGGCGATGATTCAGTGATCATTGGTGATAATGATTGGGATGATCAGTGGTGATGATGATTCATGGTGATAATGATTGCGGTGATCAGTGATGATGATTCAGTGATCACTGGTGATAATGATTGAGATGATCAATGGTGATGATGATTCAGTGATCACTGGTGATAATGATTGCGATGATCAGTGGTGATGATGATTCAGTGATCATTGGTGATAATGATTGAGATGATCAGTGGTGATGATAATTCATGGTGATAATGATTGCGATGATCAGTGATGATTATTCAATGATCATTGGTGATAATGATTGCGATGATCAGTGGTGATGATGATTCAGTGATCATTGGTCATAATGATTGAGATGATCAGTGGTGATGATTCATGGTGATAATGATTGCGATGATCAGTGATGATGATTCAATGATCATTGGTGATAATAGTTGAGATGATCAGTGGTACGTGGTGATGGTGATGATCATTTGTAATGATGATTGTAATGATCATTGGTGTAGATGATTATGATAATTATTGGTGATGTTTGCGATGATCATTGGTGATAATTACAATGATCCTTGATGCTGTCAGATGACGATGAATAATGTCTATCACCATCTCTTTTTTATATTAATGTTATTCTGCTTTGTCCACAGAGCTTCTCCTCTTGTTCACGAGTTCACTCAACGATTTCCTCGTGTCTCAATGCATGCAGTCCTGTCGGATTTTTCTCTTCCTACCCCCCTTGGGGAATATCGTAGCCCTTTGGGTCTGTTACATCAGCAGGTGAGAGCGTTCGGAGTATATACCAATTTTTTTAGACGAGTGTATTCACTGATTTCGTGAAATGTTATTGAAATTTTGTCCTTGAATTTTTTCGAAGTGATTGGGATGCGCTATAGAGTTGCACATTAATTCCAAAAACTTTTGTACTAGACAGATTTCTATTTTGTGTTTTATTAGGCGGAGAAGGTTCAAATGGTTGTTTGGATGTTACAACGCAGACTCTTGATACAGGTTTGTCATTGCTTGAAGTGTTTATTTTAGTGTTTTTGTTTCCATGGCACCAGACTTTGTTATTTGCATTTCTGCCAAAACTCTGGAAACAACTTGACGTCATAGCTATGCTAATTTGCATATCAGGAAAATATAAAAAATAATATCTTTGAAAGGAAGTAGGCATGCTTTAGTTCAATAAAATTTTTCGTGTCATATGCACTTTAAAGCACTTAACTACGTCAACATATAACCGTATACGTCTAAGCTAAGTTCTTCAATCTCGTGGTATAGAGACGGCACTTTGTCTCTAATTTTTATGGTGTTATGCTGAAGAGGGTTATCGGTTCCCTACTCCCTTGACGGGACCCTAATCCACTGTAAGTTACCCCAGCAGAAGCTGGCACTAGGATATGCAGTAGTGTCATTTCATGTGTATTGTAACTGCTTACTCTCGAATAGTTTAGTTGAGCTTTTTTTACTTGCCAAGGATTTTCAAATGGAAAGCCGTGCATGATCATGGTCATAGTAATGATATACTTGGCTAGGGCAAGTATGTAATAACAATAATCATAATCATAGTCATAATAATAATAATAATAATAATAATAATAATAATAATAATGATAATAACAATAATAATTACAACAACAACAACAACAACTCTGGGCATCCAGAAGTTTAAACCGTCTTTATATATTTATGATAAATTTATTACTATTTCCCTTACGTATTAATCGTGCTTATACTATACTCTTTGGAAAAAAACAAAGCTAGAAATAATATCATGAAATAAATTAAACTATAAGTAACTTCATAGAGAAGAATAATGATGCTATGAGTGGACTGAATTTTCGTCTTTGTGGTCATGAAAAAATATTTCTTTAACACTGCAATGGTTTCCTTGACAATACTTTCCCTTTGTGTATATGCCTTGTATAGAAGTGAAGTGACATTTGAATCACAAATGTAGTTTCTTAGTTTGTGTTCCTATCCACAGCTCCATACGTATGTTTCTTTGTTACCCATGAAGCAACGGGAGTCAGATGACCTACCATTTGGTTTGGGCAGGCGACCAATCAAATGGGAGTTTGGTGGCAGTTTTGTCGGTCAGATGTTTCCCCGCAACGAAAGACTTGTGTCAGAGGAATGTAAAACCGAAGAAGAAGAAATTCCCGAGCCAGCAGACAAGCTTCTAAATGGACTTACTTATGAGGAGAAGCAACGCGTTTTACGCGTACCAGCTGCCACCGACCCCGAAGACTTGAAATTGTTTGGAAGGTGTGTCGCTTCATCGATCAAATTTTAGTTTCCCGATTCTTAGTTTATTCCACTTAAGAAAACCTTTCTCGTGGTCGTCATCATCATTCATATTATTTATCATCACCATTATCATTTATCATCACCATCATTTATCATCATCATCATCATCATCATCATCATCATCATCATCACCATCATCATCACCATCATCATCACCATCATTCATCATCACCATCATCATCACCATCATCATCACCATCATTCATCATCATCATCATCATCATCGTTTGCATCAACGTCATCATCATCGTCACGCCATTAAATTATCTTCATTAAATTCTGCATTTGAAAATAATAAGCCATGTTTTGACGTAATTTGCTCTGTGAGGAAGAAAATCATTTACCGGTAGAACTAAAGCAAAGCCTAGATTGTTCTTTCGTTGTTCTTAATTTTTGTGCAAATTTGAGTCTCGCTGTTTTTAGATCAAATTTCAGTTTTGCGATTAGTTTTTTTTATGCTGCTGGACTCCACATAAGAAAACCTTTCAGCATTTAGAACTTGATTAACAGACTTAATTTGTACTATTTTGTATAGACGAATGATATCATTAGCCGCCGCAACAAAAACAATAACAGTTTATAAAGTTTCTAATTTTCTAGTTCCACTTACAATGTCGTCATTCGGTGTCTTCAATCAATTAATTGAAGCACATTTATGCTCACAACCTTTACAATCTTCCGACAATAAGTTAATTTGATCCAATATTTGGCCAAACGTTTTTCCTGTCGCCTCGGGCAATACATTCCAAAAAGTTGTACGAGGAATCGGCATATTGGACGCCGAATAAACCAATATCTTCTCTTTTTCGAGTGCGAGTTTCACTTTCTTACGTTCCATAGCCCGCTTAAAGAAAATGAAGACTTTGAAATTCTAAAACCAAGTACCTCAGTCAGTTTGATTGCGCAATAATCAAAATTTGTGGGACGAAAAGACTTTTTTTACACTGCGTGGTGACGTAATACGTACATATTTATATAATCTTTGTCCATTTTAATTGGAGTCATAATACTTTCTCTCAACAACGCCCCACGTCAGTCATCATACGGTTCCTCTGCATCGCGAAAGCGAAAATTTACAAAACTCTGAAAAAATATTAGGTTCGTAATACTGAGTCCTGTTAATATCAAGTAAAGAATTTACAAAAATACCTTTATAAAAGTATATATATCCCTATTAGTAGAGCACTGCACCGCATCGAGATCACGCGCTTCAATCCCGTTGAGGTCTTCGGAATTTTTAAGGCATCTCGGTTCATAATTTCGAACCATTTGTTGTACTGTGCTGTGTTGTACTCAGTACCCAAACTTGCATATCTAATTATTTCGGCCATCTTTTTGCAATTAACAAAATTTCAGCTTGCAAATAAAACAAACAAATATTGAACCTCAATTATTCATTTCAATTTCAGTTTCAACTTCTGGCTGTGAGTTTACCATAAAATTCTAACTGTATCCCTCAAACTGATTCAGGTGTGTTTTTGTCTGAATCGTGTTTTTAGTACTGCTGTGATAATCTTTATGCGTGTGACACAGTTCTTTCTCAGGTCCTTAAAAAGTCTTAACTTTGATTTAACATTTTTAAGGCCGCGAAAAGACGTTAAACTTGCCCAAATATATAATTGTCTTAAAATGGTCTTAAATATTTGCTCAAAAATATTTTTTTGTTTATCACAATCACGTTTTGAAGATCGCATTCAAATAATTTTGACGAGAGCGTCAGTTAACTTCTCAAAGTTTCCATTTAGCAGATACAAAGTGAAAAATATAATATATTGGTCAGAGGATGTCAACACCTGGGGTTACGTGTTGATAAAAATTTCTGTTTGCCATGTTTTGATGGTCTTAAATTATATGATTTTTGGTATTAAAAAGTCTTTAAAAAGTCTTTAAAAAGTCGTTAAAAAGTCTTAAATTTTTTGAGTCCTGTGCAGAGGCCCCCTTTCTTTATCTTAAACCGCTGCTGTGAGCCGTCTCTTTATTATATTCTCACTTGAGTAAATTTATTGCTCTGTTGTTTCAGGTTGGTTCACTATTTCCGAGGCAAACAGCACCTTGAGGAGATTATGTATTACGAAAACCTGAGACGCTCTCATTTACTGACCTTACTCGACAAGTTTAGAGAAGTGTTATTTATAATTCAACACGAAGATCCCGCCACTTCTTGCTGGTACAATGTCTAATATCGCCCTCTTATATCTCGAGCGCTGATTTCATCTGCTTGCTTTTGAATAACGTATAAGAAGGAAATCTTGCAGGATTGCGATTTGCGAAAATGCCTAATCGTACCAGATCAGTACACAGAGGGGGTGCGATGGGCGGGTACGTACCTCCCCCATCCCCTCCCCCATGCTCCATAAGATTGAACTTGAGTTTTTATATTATTTTTCATACAAATTTGAAATTCTAAGTGGAAGTTTGGGAGAGGAACCTGAGAGAAAATACCAGACACAGCTGCACTGTATATTGATATTTGAACAGACGTAAACTGTATTTGCTGCTGAAAATAAACAACAAAACAGTTACTGTTCATCAGCAGGATACCTAAACTGTGTGCAATTCTACAATTGGTTTCGGCTCCATTAAATCCTGTACCAATTGAAAAACAATTTAGATGAAGCCAACCACTAACTGAGCACAGTAAAGTTCTGAACAACGTTAGTAAAGTAAGTAAGCTTTCGGGTGACCCCCTAGAATGCTCGTGATTTCGGGTGACCCCCTAGAATGCCCGTGATTTCGGGTTACCCCTAGAATGCTCGTGATTTCGGGTGACCCCCTAGAATGCTCGTGATTTCGGGTGACCCCCTAGAATGCTCGTGATTTCGGGTGACCCGCTAGAATGCTGATGATTTCGGGTGAGCCCCTAAAATGCTCGTGATTTCGGGTGACCCCCTAGAACGTTAGTTCACTAAAAATAAACGACAAAGTCGCCTTTCGAAAGTTACAGGCACGACAAAGGGGATTTGTTCGTTTTCCCTAAAATTTGCACAGTAGCTTCTTCAAAATATAAAGAACAAAAACATGTCTGCGATTTTTTTTTTCGAGAAGCTTTTTGAACAATTTTTGCGCGGTCTATAGACTTTTTTAGCTCTAATTCGAAAAAGCGCCGTAACTTTTCTCTGCAATTAGATATAAAAAACGCAGACACGTTTTTCTAGCACTTTTAGTCTAGAAACTGGCGGAATAATTAAATCATTAAATATCAATAATCGCTTGGACTTGTACCTTTCGAAAGGCAACTTTTTCGCTCGTTTTTAGAGGACGTAAAAATCCAAACAACTGTTTTAATTCAAAAGTTTCAGTATTGTTCGAACGCCAGTTCTATAAGCTTTAATTTGATATAGGGTTTTAGGTAGCTACGGTTTAAAGCAGACGCACTAAATCATTTGATGCAAAACACCCCTGAAGGTATGCGGTATATTATGTAGATTTATCAGTTTGTGAAAATGCGGAAAAACAAGAGAGCTTTAAGTTGCGAAAAGGAAATAGCACAATGTGTGCTAATACAGTTTTTTCTTCGTAATTTTTTATTGAAGCTTTAGGAGGAATACATTAGAGTGTGTTTGTTTATCATTTTGTTTTAACGATGAAACACGTAAATGCAAATCTTTTATTGTGTGTGTGTAGAGCCTTCCTGACATTGAGTTTATACTAATATCTTTGGCAGTTCGGAGCAAAGAGATTGTCAACCTCGTACCCGGGCTTTCTCCTGGAATCGAGGTTGAAGGGGTATGAGAACAATATATCGGGAGTGTTTGTAAAGAATTTAAGATGCACTGCAAATATTTATAGCGCGAGAGAAAGAAAACAGGAAACAACGTCAAAGTATATAAATATGATAAAAGTTCACCTAAAACAGCCATCACGATTCTTGTCGTAGTGCCAAAACGTACGAACAGCTAAACGAAAGTGCTTAGCGTAAGCAAATTAACCGAAGAACAAAAACTTGTGATCAATCAAATGCAATATACCGAGGTTATTTTATTTTAGAGTTCGTTTGGGAAAACTGACACTGCGCAGTTTTGCTTGCATAAATTGATTTATTGAGTAAGAAGAGAAAATTCAGTTTTCCATTCACAAAGGAGTCATTCAGTGCTGTCTCATATTGAAATTGCTTACTAACCGGAGACCCCGAGTTTTATTGATCACAAGTTTCTGTCCTTTGGTTAATTTACCAAGGTTAAACACTTCCGTTAAGCTGTTCGTACGTTTTGGTACTTTTGCTAGTCATGTACATTTTTAGATATTGTTCATGACCACATATATGTTTACAAATTACATAAATAGAGAGCTTAGAGTATTTAACAATTAGTCGCCGAAGTCGATGTGATTATCGGCGAATAGTCACCGAGACGAAGTCGAGGTGACTATTAGCCGATAATCACGCAGCCTGAGGTGACTTTGTTTTAGTATAATTACACAGGTGATTATTTCAAAAAGGAAAAAAAGACATTTAAAACGAGGAAAAAAATTATTTCAAGCGAAAGCGCGTCGGCAGCCATTGTGGATAATCGCTGGAGGTGATTATCGTGTGATAGTCTGAGTTTGTCGACCAATCAGCGCGCCCGATTTGTATAATCACCTACGTATTTATACTAATACTTTTTATTCCCTGACAAAGCCACAGAATTGACGAAACCGGTACAGCGCGGTAGGAAAATATGCAAATTTTAAAACTTACAACAGCGTCAAGCATTTCCTACTTTCGGACTTAAGTGCGGCACTCGTTTACTTTTTTTAAAAATAATTTGAAAAATTTGAAAAATTTCGTAAGAAATACTCCAGACTCTAGGCTCGACTCCAGACCTGCATTATAAGCCCTTCATAAGAGGAGAACGCTAGGCGATAGCATCAAAGTAAAACCGAACGTTACCAAACTAGCAAACGATAATATATTCTAGTTTTAACTCGGCTTTGATATTTAAAGATGTACGTAACATGTTCAAATTAGCAAGTATGAACTAAATGAATGAATGATGATGATCTTTAAATTGGAGTAAAATTATTCACGCAGTGATTTTTAAAAAGAGCCTTCACGAGGATAAACGACAATCTAAAATAAACCTTTTAGATTTAAAACCTAGAATAAGAATAACTAATTTCTACATTTCTACGTTAAAAACCTACATTTCAAAACCAGGAACTATTACGAACCTCAGATAACTAAGTTGTATTGGCGTTTTTTCGAAGTTTTTGTTTACAATGCTATTACAGTACAATAGCAAGTTGTATATGGTTACTTATTGAGTAAGTTTCGAACTTGTCCGTGATGTTTGTGAGAAAATTATTTAAAACAACACGAAATCTTTAGGCGAAGTAACTCGGAAATATCACACCCTAACAGTTCAAAAACGTATTGTTAAAATTGTTTTAAATATTGATGGAAACAATTCATCGCTTTCGAAGATCAAATGGGAAGTAGTCTTAATAGATATGAAAAAAATTAAAAGATTTATCAGAGTAACAATTAAACTATAACTATAAAAATGTAAGGAGATTTTAAAATTAATTTTTAATGCATTCAATTTGTGAACGCAAAGGAAATTAATCTTTGAAAATCACACTAAAAGAAAACAATAAGATTAAGAAGATATACACGCACCAGGGCCTTCGCGGTTATTAATTAGCCCAAGCAACTTTCTGTCATTCATTGTTATAAAATCTAAAATTTTCAATGGAATGAGCGCATGAACGATTTTTATTTATTTATTTATTTTATTTATTCATTCACTGGTGTGAAATATAAAAATATGAATCTTCGTGCGTCAATGACGGCCCCTTAATTGCATACACACTGAGATCGATTGAGAGTTTCATCATAAACTTTTATTTATTGTTTTCAAAAAAGTAAAATAACGCAATCAGCCTATTAATTAAACCGAGTAGGATTAATCAGACATTCGAAAAGCAATTTCGTTTTCAAAAGTCGCGATTGAAAAGCTAAGCAGTGGAACTTGAAATGATTTCATTCAGCTTTAATGAGAAATCGCAGTGATTTGTTTTTTACAAATAAAAAGCGTCGTTTTTGTAAAGACGGTTTTATTGTAATAATTTCCATACGAAATTTGACAGTGTGACTTCTTATTGAGCTTAACTTTGAGTGCATAAAATATTTACTTATTTTTTGTTTTTCCTCATTTTCCATTCAGAGTAATCTAAATTTGTTTTTCCAGATTTTTATTCATAAACGAGATTGGAAGCAACAGGTGGAAGAAGCTTATAAGACATTTATTGTAAGTGTAACTAAAGATTGTTGGTTCATATTATCAATATTTTTTGACAGTATGAGAAAAAGTAAACTTTGATCAGACGCTTATGGCTCTTGACTATTAGCACCAGTTGATCATCAACTCTTATTTATACATCGTTGATAACAATAAATGCCTTCAAAAATCGGAGTCAGTTCATGTTTACTCTTCTTTGCTCTAAGCTAAAGAGGTATTGAAACAATGTTACCAGACCCGGCTGGTCATCAGTCTCATTTGCCCTTCAGCCCCAGGTTGATTCACGGTACAGCACTTGAATTCATTCTTTCGTTTTCTATACTTTCCATACTTTGTAATTTGACAAAATGATTTGAAGTTTCCAAAGTGTGTTAATGAGATCCATATGAAAACTTGCAGTATAGTATTCAATTCATAACTAGTGATTTCTGAATATTACGTCCATTTTCTGCACATTTCCATGTACACGTACAAAACCTAGATCAACGGTTTACGGTAAAGCAAAAAAAAAGACGACGTAGAAACAATGTACGGATATTACAGTGTCACCATTTCGCGTTAAAATTCATTATGAAAGTAAGTTTTTTTTATTCTTACCTGATGCTAATTAAAAAATTCACCTGCGTGTATTTATGCCCGTAGCTTGGCCGTAGTAAAAGCAGCGTGTGCTATTAATTTTATTGTTGAATTTCATATTTATAAGTATTCTTTTTAACACAAATCTGCTTCAAATTGTGCAATAAACTCCTCTGGGATGTCAATGATGTCAACAATACTGAAAATGTTGTCTTGCCCCGGGAACGTTGTCTAGCAGGCAAACTGAGTTCATAGTAGTCTTCTTTATAATACTGAATAAAGTTGTACTCCGTGTAGTAGTATAGTAGAAGTAGTTGTTGCGAAAGAAGTGGTAGTATAATAGTAATAGCAGTTGTAGAAGTAGTAGTAATGAAAACAGTAATATATATTAGTAGCAGTACAGTAGTGACAGCAGTAGTAGTGTCTAGTGACAGTAGTAGTGTTCAATTTTAACTTAAATTATAATTTATTCACGTTGAATATAAAAAGTTGCAAAATTTATACTGTTGATACTGGAAGATTGGAAGATGGGCAAAACGTTGCCCGGCAAAACGAACTTTGTGTGTAAAACTTATGTAAATATATTGATTTATTTCATTTTGAAGCGGACTGTAAACTGTTTAGGTGCCAAAACGTAACTCGAGTACGTCTGTCGAAAAGAAAGCAAGCTGGAAGCTTTTCAAAACTAAAGCCAGGTCCAACCAAACTACCAATAAAACGCGAAAGTGAAAACAAAGCACCGAGTCAGACTTCAAATTTAGCAAAATCAGCCAGAAAGATTTTCATTTATATATTTCTGTCAGTCCCTCGAGACGTTATTTCGCAAGCATTTCTGGAGTTTAAACGAACTTTGTTTTGTATACAAAGCATTTTGACAAGTGCTACTTGTAAAAACAAAGCATTCATATTTTTTATTACACTCGTCCAATCAACGCTTGCAGGGGAATTGAGATGTAGAATTTATTTGCATATTGTTTTTGATAAATGCTGCTTTCGTGAGTGAAATTCGATCGCAAGTTGAAAATCCTTTTCGAAAGTAAAGCTTTGAAATTGTTTACGGAAGAAGACATTCTTGGAAAAAGCGTAGGAGGTGTATTTTTAAATGAGACGTTTCAAAAGAACCGGAATTTGTAACCTGCCACCATTCAAGTAGTCACTGCCGCTAAAACCAATACAAGCATCGAAAAAGCAAGGAGAAGCGTTTTCGAGTAATTCAGTATGGGGAACATCGTAGTTTTGTCAGTCGGACGATTTCGGCAACAGCTAAAACGCACCAAACCCTATCATGTTGTGATGGTTGGACTCGACAGGAGCGGAAAAACATCCATTTTGTATCGTAGTAAACTCCGAGAACATATAAATTGCGTACCGACGACCGCTTTTAACGTGGAGACAGTTCGGCCAAGCAAAGAACTGAAGTTTAAAATTTGGGATGTAGGTGGACGAGATCAAAATCGTCCGTTATGGAAAGCGTACGTTCGCCAAACTGACGCGTTAATTTTTGTTGTGGACTGTGCAAACGAACCAAGAATTGAGGAGGCCCGCGAAGAACTATTTAATCTTGTGAACTCTGCTCAATTAAACGGAGCTCCAATTTTAGTCCTCGCCAACAAACAAGACAAACCCAATGCCGTTAGACCTAAAGAATTGATAAATAAACTCTCCATGCACAACTTGAACACGAAACATCTTTGGTTTGTGCAACCGACCTCGGCAAAGCTTGGCGAAGGAATATGCGAAGGATTCCGGAGACTTGGTGAAATGATTGATCAATGGCGGCAGGACTTGAAATTCCAAAAGGCAAAAAGTAGAAAATACCGACACACTCTTGCAACCTCAAGAACAAATTCGGCAAATACCATTTTATAGGTAGAATAACTTAAATATTTTTTTCTTTTTTAAATACTCCTTCAGAGCACTGAAATTGTTTCGAACTTAAAACTTACCCTCGTGGGCACAGCTGTATCGTTCTCTTACAAGACAAGTTATATTCTAATATTCAATACTCGATAAAAGATGCCTGAACATCGAAAGAAAAACCACAGTTTTTTGTGATATCTCACTTTTGTGCATTCCATTGATAAATTATATCAGTATTTTACAATTTAATTTCTCCAGATGCTGCGGTTCTCACGCACCGTAAATGTAAACTCGAATAATTTATTTAACTTGTCGTAACCGGCAAGATATTTCTATAAAATTTCTTAACCAAGAGCGAGTAGGGGCAATGTCTCAAAATTGACACAAAGGAAGCAAGTATTTATTATTTAGGTACAACATTGTATTAATTTTATTTATTGAATAAGAAGGGATCCTTGTGTTGCCAATATTTGTGAAATGTTTGGACCGTTCTCAAACAATATGGCAGAATTCATTACGTAAGGACACAGAAGGGAACCTATTCCTGCTAACAGCAGGATGCAACATTCAAATGAAAAAAATTACTCGCTCTGTGTAACGCCAATGTACAGAGAAATTTAAGCAATTTCTATAAAAGTATACATGAAAATAAGAAAATATACTGCTTCTTCAATAACAGGAAGTTTTGTTATCGTCTAATCTATTTATGAATATTGTACATAAAGAAACATTGTATACTTTACACACTGCTGTCATGTGGAATTACGTGTCCCCAATTTTCTGGCATAACACTCTTTTTTAAAAAAATAAATTTATCAGTTTAGTGGTTCAATTTACGTCTAATACTCCAATTTATGACTGTTCTTTTGTGAGTATTTCTGTCTTTCAACTTTCAAAATACACGGAAGGCATAATATCGACCATTTGTTTTGTAAAGTGGTTTTTCCAAATACAACCGCCAGCAGTATTTTTGTAGTTTTAGGCAACTTATTTAAATATATATTTGTACAAACAACAAAATACTAAATAAAGATAACCACTTCAACCACAAAGCTTTTTAGTTATTTATTTATGTGATGCGGTCAGAACAGGTGACGCTGAGGCGGGATGCGAAAAATTATTTAATTATAGTAATCTCGCTTTTATATATTAATCTAATCTTGTTATCTCTGGAATATCAAAACAGGGTAAATGACTTTCTCATTTTTATCACATTTTTTTGTCTGATATTTCACGTTCTCAACGACACAAACTGTATGAACTTATTAAAACATCAAAGCGATTGACAACAGTTAAATCCAACGGTCAATTTTAGCTTTGTTTTATTTTAATTTCAGCAAGTATAATCGACCAAGTTCATGTAAGAAAGGCTATGTGTGTATATAGAATAAAATAAATACTAGTTATACAACGCTTTCGAATGGGATACCGTGGAATTCGATTTTTGCGCCTATTTTTGGAAACCACCAATAATTTGTCGCTTCCTCGCTGTGGTTCACCGTCACAATAAACCACAGTTATTTGACCAATCACAACGCGCGTACTATTTTGGCTATTTTATAGAGTAATAATAATAACAATAATAATAATAACTTGTTTAAAATAGTGAAAATGCTATTAAAATGCTTTTTGTTTTAAAATATAAAACCGGGCGCTTTCGACTCCAAGGTCATCATCAGGGTTAAACTATGTAAGGAAGGCTGTATTCTTATTCAGTTTTAATGTTATTCCTGTGGAAAAAAGTTTGTAATAAAACATCGCATTTGTTTATTCAAAGACGGCACGTATTTTTGTAGAACGAGTTGAATGCGCACGGTGTTATATTTTTAAATAAAATTAATAGCCTTTTTAATTGTTTATACCAAATTTTTAGTCAACACTATGTTTAATAATAACAAAAATAACAATAAGAACAACAATAATAATAATAACAATAACAAAACAATAGCAAAAACAATAACAATAGCATTAACAATTACAACAACAATAATAATAATAAAATAATAATAATAATAATAAGAAAATAATAATATTAAATCTATTTCTTTAGTGCCGGTATCAAAAAAAGATAAACGAAAATACCACTTTGGAGTTTGACCAAGATCAGAACCTACACACTTTCTTCTTTAAATCCTTAACTTTTTCACCTTTTGATTATGGAGAACTCGCTTAGGACGAGAAATCTAGGGCAAGGCCAAAAAACAATTTTGTCAAACAGTCTCTTGTTTCGAACCGGCAACAATGTGAGACAACTGGCTTCAGCAAAATTTTGCTTTTAATAATGATTGGAAACCGACCTAATGAACAAAGCCAGATTTTTTGTAAACTTGGCTAACTCCATTGTGAACAATGTAACGTTATTCTTGGGATCAACTTATTTGCATAAGTACTTTCAGTATCAGTTTATGAGGATTTTGGATTTCGGGCAGAGAAAGAGAGAACTGGCAACTGCGGCCACAAAGTGAAAGATACAGGACACAGGACTTTATGAATATATGTACATGTAGAGACAGAATTGTATATTCTTCAGTTGCCTGAAGATTGCAGCAGCGCTGCATGAAACAGTTCTGTAGCGACGGAGTGACTGGATAAATCGCATTTATTTATATATATATATCAGATATATACTAACTGTTTCTGCTGAAAGGAAAATGCTGCGAATTGCTTCCACTTGATATATTGTTTCGAACTTTAAAGCCATTTATATTTTCAGTAGGTTTGGAGTTACATAATTGTTAGTCTATTTTAAACAGATTAAAACACTAGAAATTGTGTCTTTTAGCAAAATCTCATCGGGCGACACAGGTATCCCGATCGGTGCTCGTTCAAGTCCAGGAGAGAACACTGGGCAGGAGAAAAGACGCAATCTTGAATCATCCATCGCACATGATCCCGTCTGGCTTCGGACTTGTATATTATTGGGCCGATACAGGTATCCCAAGCACTATTTTCACTCTCCATCGACCGCTTGGGGTAACTTGAGTAGTGCCAAGCAGACAATCAGATGGTTAGTACTTACTGTGAACGGTTGATAACGCAGTTATAAGCGATCACGTTTAAATGACCATTGCGCATTAACTCTTTTTTACCCTAAGAGGCACAGATGAACTCAACAAACTGACCTGCTTCCAAAAGATCTGTCTAATACCTCAGTTGGTAGAGTACTGTACCTGCATAACAGTGGTAAAGGGCTCGAATCTTTTGTTTATTACTGGTAGTTTATTTTAATCAACCTCAATCTTCGGCTGAGCCGGGTTAAGTAAGAGGAGCGCGGACTGGGTACGAAGGATCGCCGCCTCTTCCCCAGTAATCAACGGCCACAATTTGGTACCATCCTCTGGCTGAATTCCCTTCTGGTGTCATATCTAAAGTCAGAAATGTCAGAAAACTTAATGAATCAAGAACAATAAACACACTAATACACGCATTGTTTTTATTAAGAATTTAAGAACAAGATATTTGTATTTTTTGTTCAACAACAACCGCTCAAAGAATTATGCACAAATTAGAAAAAAACTGAGACCGAAGTTGCCAAAAAATTGAGAACAAAATTTACTGAATCAGTGGAAACCCGCTAAAAAACCATCAACGAGCCGAAATAATTTGGTGATAATTTTTTAACTTATTGTTTGTTCAAGGGAGACAAAATCCTGTCTTCCCGAACACCATGCATCTCAGCACTTAGTATAAATCTACTAGCGTTCTATTACCAATGCTGTTCTCTGATTGGCTACCCTACCCACTATCTATTCAGTGATAGATAGTGGGTAGCGATTGTCAACAAAATGGCAGCTGCTCCTTCGAGGTTTTAAATAAAATTTCAAGGTATTCAATAGAATTGACAGCCTTTTTTTGAACAACTAGTATTTTTATACTAAAACAATTAAATTATTCGCTCTCAATTTCTATCGCGCGATAGAAATCTTGAGCTCATAATCTAATTGTTAAATATCATACATTGCACATACCACAAGCACTGCACTACATCCATGGTGATAAGGTTACCCTTTGTGGATTACTGGTTTAGATTTAGATTTAGAACCCAAGAAATTCAGCCACTGGCTATAATTAGGGGTTAGGAGGTGACCAACTGACATTTGCGTATTTTTAATATAACGGTTTTCCAGAACTTCCAGGGCTCATATTAAATAAATTTAGAATAAAACATCTTGAAATATATCTTAAGTACATAGTTTATTACAGTATGAAGAAATTTAAGTCTTTAAACCTCTACTGAACACATAAAATACCTGATACAATGTTTGTTGTCCACTCTTGTATCCCAGAACTTCAACAAAATAAAAAAAAACAATGAAGGTACGATTCATATTAATTTTTCATTATGTATTTAGGTTATATTAGAAAATAAATATTACAAATTTATCCTGCAATGACATAATGAGATGTCATTTCATGATTCTATCAAAATTTAGAAAATGGGACTAAGTCAATCAAACCACTCATTTTTATAGTATCATTCTATTTTCTAGATCATGATAAAACTTTCAATTTTAGGAATCTAAATAAGGTGTGAACCTACCTGAACAGTATCATCCCAGCCTGCTGTAAGAAACACGTTGTCATCACCTGGGACAAATTGTGTAGCAAACACCCTCATCATGTGACCATCCATAATGAGATGAGAGGAGCTACAAGAAGACAGGAAACACAAACTGATTAATTTAAAGTACAGCTTGTTTTCTAACAATACAGTTTTGGGAGCATAAAGTATTTCTATCAAGACCCAATAAGCAATAATGGACAACTTAATATTAAAAAAGTCAAACAATACCTTGCAGAACCAAAAGCAAATAAATTATGATGTAAAAAACAGCTGAGCATTGAGTGAAAATAAAATCCTGCCCAACCCCCTCCCCCCTAAGATTTTCAATTGTCTTGTACTGATTAAAAGAATGAAAAGTGAAAATTTAAATTGTTACAGTGCGATGTCTTACTTCAGTGTTGAACCTTTCAGTTCGAGCCATACAGTAAACCATGTTGCGTTTGCTTTTACGGTAAAAGATCTTCTCCATATCTGACATCATAGCCTCATACCGCTCTATTTCTGAGCGACCAGTACAAGGCGACATGTAACATCTTTTAAACTTGAATTTCTCGGAAAATCAGTGCAACACAAAGAATTTTTTTTAAAACATTGTTTTCACACTTTTAAAGTCACTGACTCCCCCTTGACAGGACACAAATCCATCGCAAGTTAGCCACCAGCAGAAGCTAGCTGATACTCATTTTCCCAACCTTGTAAGGATAGAAAGCTGAGTCAACTTTGGCAGGAAAGATAGTCACACAAATGTTCATACCTCAGCGGAGCAATGATTTGAACCCAGGACCTTGTGGTTGGAAGGCAGTGATCTTATCACTGTGCCAACATACTGCCATATCTTTTATAACCATTTATAAATCAATGAAAGTGTCTTTAGAATAAACAGATGGCCTAAAGTTCTCTATCTACATGTATTACCTTGGCCCAAGTGTGTACAGAACTTGTCTAGTTTGTTCATCATAAACATACAACTTCAGGTCACTTCCTGCAGTAACAAATTTATCCACTGAGCTGTTGAAAGCACATGCCAGTACCTGTCTATTCTCAACTACTGTTGACAGACATTTGCTGCTGGAGACATGCCAATGTTTCACTTTGCCATCAGCATCTGAATTGTTAATTGGAGATTACAAACAAAATTTTATCATTTCATATTTTGGTAAATATGTTTACTAATAGGCCATTTACGAATTATGCTCCGCTGCCAACAAACAAAAACATCAAGTTGAGGCCAACTGCTAAAAAGTACATCAAGTGTATAAAATGTTAGCACTTATTGTAGCCTTGACTTAAAGGTTTTGTTTATGAGCAGTGGAGCATAATTCCGAAATGGCCTATTATAAACTGGTGATTTGATCGGTTTCCAACAACATAATTTTAGTATTGTCTTTGCACTCTTTCGAGTCTGAAAAAGTACACTTTTTAAACAACCAATGACAGTGCAAAAAGGCTTTTTGCAACAGTAAATCAGAAGCCAGGAAAATACTGATGTATAGTGCTACTTTCGTAAAAATTTTGTTCAGTCAACACTTTATGATAGTAAGTGTGCTTACAAGTCAATAGCAGACCTGACAACCCCTCTGAAAATAATAAACCTGTCCAGCAGATTGTCACCATAATCAAACCAGGGTTTGTTAAACTGTGCAAAGTGAAAAATCTTGGGCTATAGAAAACTTGGGAGAGTGGAGCAAATGAGAGAGATATTTTTAGTGGAAGAAGATAAAATTCACATCTCTATTAAAAAACATAGATCTGTATTTTATCTGAAAACAACATGTATATACCGTATTTCCTCTAATAAATGCCACCCTCGAATAAACATCGCACCTGAGAGCCAAAATATTAATAAACACCGCCCTCGAATAAACGCCACACCGTGGAACAGACAACAAACTGAAACATCGAATTTATGACGTTCACTTTTTACAAGCACAGAGCTGAGTTGTTTTTAAAAACTGTAAGCTTAAAGTTTGAAAGGCACAGACAAAAATCTGCAGTATCAAATTTATCCGATTTCTTACGCGTTTACAAGGGCAACAAGTTGTATAAGTTTTAAAACTGTAAAGCTTGATCGGTACAGCCACACAAAGAACTGTATCATTTTTTCTACTTTTTATAGTAAAGTTACGGTTAGTTTAAAAAAATAAACAGCATTTTAAATAAACACTGCTCTTGAATACCGTCGCACCCACAGCATGAAAAATTTAATAAACACCACAGTGTTTATTCGAGGAAATATAGTATATAGATTTACCTGAATGTCAAGATACCATTTTTTGCTGAACAGAAATAAAAGTATTTCATCAATAATTATACATTTTTAAACACAAGGTCATCAGTGACCTTTTTTTGTTCAAATCATTCAAACAAATGCAAATAATTTGTATTACATAAGTAATACTAAAGTTTCTTCTTTTTCTCTGTCTTGAT
>JAODFW021597829.1:0-13524 GCA_027575235.2 Palythoa mutuki
TAAATAAAGATTTACGGTTCTTATAAAATACTTTTCACTTCAGTCTAAGGCAAAAAATATGATTCCAAGGTCAAAAATAAATTTCAAATCAGTTTGTAGATTGATTAATCTAATCCTGGGTTAGTGCTAATCGGATTTTGAACAACTGGGCACAGATTCGAAGTATATAAGGTTAAATATAGTTTATGATTATAATATAGCTAGAAATTTCTTACATTTGTACTTTCTAGTTAGTGAGAAATGTCTGGTTAAATTAAGACTAGTAAGACTAGTAAGATGTATATAATTCGTAAAGAAGATTACAATTTGAGCTTCTTTTTCAATTAGCTGCGACCACAATGAACAAAACAGCTAAATAATGATCCCAATTATCGAGCCTCAAGTGTTGGTATGATTGAAAATGGTTAGTAGAAATAATGGTATCAATTCAAGATTGAGTACATCTTAATTGACAATATCTTACCGTAAACTGATCTTTTTGAAAAGGGCACTTATCTCACTCAAAGTAGATGACGGAGATGAAAGTAAATTTGTAAATGTCAAAATGTACTCTGTCAGTGAAGACTGATTTAATCAGTTGATTGAGAATAATTACGAGCACGGCTATGACTAAAAATAGAATTTTACACCCCGACGTGACTCATACAGAGAAAGACATGTTTGACAAAAAAAAGTCTATAGAAAAGTAGCAATCTTGTAATTATAAAGAGCGAATTTATTGTTAAATTTCAAATACATATGATATGGTCGGTTCAAAATATTGCATTAGCAGCCACCCAATTTTACGACAACTGGTTTGTTTGTTTGTTTGAGTCATGACGTAATAACCGCGCTGCGCCATTTAAAATCCAGTGTGATCCAATAAATTGAAGTATTAAATACAATTGTAAATTCTGATCAAATGGAATAAAGCAAGAATTTCCTGTATTTCAGGCTACAGTCTACCTTAATATAAAGCAAAACAAGCTCTTTATAAACGTTGCCAAAATTAAACTAATTTTGGTTAAACTCAAATACCTGAAATAGCTCGGTTTCGATTCCTTCCCCAAATAAATAATACAACTTCCAAACATCTCATAAACAACAGGTGATATCTTTGTATCTTTTGATTTACTGTAAATTCCGGTAAATGAACAAAAATGTGAATCTTTTACTTATAACAGGGTTTTAACTTACACCACAGAAGGTTTCGCCTTTTGGCGAAACGAACCAGTAAATCTCTTGATTGCTTCAATGCTTGATTGTTGACTCAAATCGAGAGGCATATAAACGATTCGGCAACGGCTTTCACTGTTTATAACGAAAGATTTTAAAAACAAAATATACAAAACTTTAAAAAGCGAAAAAAAAAAACAGAGTGTAAAATCCGTTTAAACCAAATGCTGCGTTTCCAGTCATGTTGAAATTTATACTCCAAAAAGAGAAATCAACAAATTCAAGGAAAACGGGAATCAATGTCAACCTGACTCCGAGTCCGATCGAACAAAGGAATTTATAATGGTAAATAAAGTGAATTGAGTACAATCCGTTTGGTCTGAATCATGCGTGCCGTTGATTTTGAGCCACAAGCTATAACCAAAGTTGTACGACACAAGTTCAAGTACCACTTTATTACATCCATCTTGAAATCACATTTTGAAATCAAAATAGAAAAAAAGATGCGATTTACGGAGTTCAAAATAGTGCAATTTTTTAGGAATTAATCACACTGCTCTGAGCCAATCATATTGCACAGATCGACTGTGATTTCAAATGGGTGTAATTAACAGTAAAATATGTTTTATCGCCTTAGGTAAAAGATAGAGATAAGATTGCTCTATTTCCCTCAGCTCCCTTTCAACTAATTACAAAAGTTGTACTCCCTTTCTAAACGCAGGTGTGTGGATGCTTTTGTGACCTTAGGCAATTTCTGTTCCTGAATATAAGAGGAAATTCCTGTAGCCACAACCGAGAACTATGTTGCATTGGCACAAATTACAATAATGTATTAAATTTCTGTACAATATCAAACTTTAATCAGTGCAGACTCACTAACGCTAAAAGTTGTGGGTATTATTTGTATATATAAGGGTTTAAATATTCCACGTAGCTGCTAAACTGAATTCTTTGGGAAACTGAAATTTGTTGGCTCAAAAAAATGCGGAGGTGGGTTTTAAGCGTAACAGGTCGCGAGAAAACACAATGCGCATGTTCAGCTTAATCAATATAGATGAAGTTCTTTTTTGGTCGTGAGAGCAGCTGTCGTGAATTGAGCTCGCCATCAAGCCCTCAAAACTGTAAATTCCTTGAAGGATATAATTTTGGCAAAAGAAAAAGAGAAGTTGTTCTTAATCTCCTGGTAAGCATAACTTCTGTTTGTCTCTTTTTTGTTGCTTTACGAAACGTTTTGTACTCTTCAAGCTTTGAAAGTGTTAAGAACTGATAGAAACTGCGTTGTTAAATTATAGGCGAAGTCGAGAAAGTGTATTTTTATTTTATCTTTAACCCTACATTTATACCTTTTTATACCTCGTTAACACCACATTTTGCCGGGGCTCATTGTTCTTAAGTTTTAAGCGAATTTAGTTTCAATCAGTGTCTTTAGTTTGTTCTGATTTCTGTAAGCAGCTTTCATTTGGTAAAACAAAACAAAATGAAAAAGAAGACATTTGAAAACAAAACGCCCCATACCACAAATACATTGTACGGCTGTGTTTAGTCTTTAGAGGCGAAGTACCTTCTTCACTGTTTGTTGAACAGTTTTTAGGGCTTAAATTAGTGTAAATTTGTTTGTATTTTATGCTGCATTGCCAAGTTACACTATACCATGCAGCTTCAGTCAAGTTTTGGCCACAAAATGTTTCTTTATCAAGCCTCAGTCTGAGCTTGTTCCTAAGTTGTTGTTTAAAATGATTTTGGCAAATTTGAGTCTTGTTCTTATAGTTAGAAAATTGTTTTCAAATTAGAAAAAGCGTGTATCCGTTTATTTTCTTCAGTAACTGTTTCAATAACTCGATTCTTTTCTTCCACAAACAACGAATTTTTCTTTTTTGTAAAGAACATTGTATCTATGCATGCGTTTTTAACATTTCTGAAAATTAAACTAAGCCGGAGATTGGGGAATATTTTAAAAGCTCTGGCGCCGGTCAAGACCTGAAGTAAAAAACCTTGAAGGGAAGTACAGCCGTTCAAACTCGATAGACCGGAAATGTAGCGGAAATTTTAAATTCTTATCCTTTGCAATAATCTTTTAAAGGCAAGCAGCTCTTGTAATGATATAGAAATAACCATTTGCATTTTTCTATAATTAGATTACAAAATGAGGTCTCAGGTCAAGGAAAAAAAATAGTTCGCAATCCGTCACGTTACAACAATCTCTCAGTTGCTTCCTTTTTACCACATGAAGATGTAATATGTGCCGTAACTTGATTGAAAAACAAATTTAAGCTTTTAAGTTTTCTTATGATTTAAAGCTTAAAAAAAGTAGAAATGTTTATTAATAAAACGTTGATTTTTGTTGCAGTTTTCTCCATAAGTTTTGTATTAAATCGGCCTTTCTGCATTATTGCCTTAGGATCGGAGATGCAGGATACACGAATTATTTTTATGTCCTGTATGTGTTAAAATACTGTAAAATGTTGAAGCTTTTTGTTTCAAGAATTTTCAAAAGCAAAGTCAAAAGAGTGAACGTGCAACATGCAGGCTCTGAATTCTGAAGGCATTTCATCGGTGACCAGAAATAGGGACAATTTAATTTAAGAACAATTGAATTTAGGTTCAATATGTGCTAAAAGTTAAGAGGGGAGAGAATTAACCGAAATTTACTGAATCGTATTCAGTTAAAATGCATGTATTAAAGAAGGCCCAGAAAGGTTTTCGCTTTTGCCTTGCTTTCCGGCTTCAATGTGCTAGATACAGTATCTGGCGAGATGCTGTTTTCAAACTGTACTGTATAAAATCTTGTTCTTGTTGACCTTTGACCTTCACTAAGGACGGATGCGTGGATGTACATTTTTGAAGTTTTCGAATAAAAACGTAAAATTTGGCATAATAAATTTTCATAAAACAAAATCCTTAGAAAAAAGTTATGTTGTTTGCTATTTAGGCCATTATTTCTTTACTGATCAATGACACTTTGGAGTGCTTCCAGAATTGGATGCTGGTATTACTTACAATTACATAACAGTTAATATGAACTTTCTAGCCTAAGGATAGAAATAGCTGCATCAGATTTGTTGTAAGGTTCTGAATATAGTATAAGTCCATAACCCGAGAAATCTCAGCGAAAATGTGAAAATATGAAAATTTGTTTTCGCTGGTTTGGCGCTAACAGGTTCCATAAAATTATCCGTAATTTGCCGGCCAGAATCTTGCTGAATCGATAATCAAGTGCCAAAAAGATATGTTATTGAAGTAAAATGTTGTGTTGATTTGAAGTCACTGCATGTGTTCCACAATTTACAGAAGCTGGTCGTAAAAACTCGAAAAAAAATTGTTACCGAAAGTAATATCACACGAGGCAATTTTTTGTGCAACTAGTTGTCTTGCACGAGCCATTGCAGACCATGTTAGACGGCATTGGCTGTGAAATTTGTAAGTGAAATCATAGCTAAAACTAAAATTACACAAAAAAAACTGCCTCTTGCCGACACCACCTTCAGTCCCTTTCTAAATATTCATTGTATCTTCTCTTTTCTTTATGAAGACAAAATCAGTGAAATCGAGAAATCACTACAAGAAGAAACAGAACATCTGAAATTTTGCTCAGGCTCGGTGCTCTTATTTTTTTTTTTGGCAATTTGAGGCTCAAAATGTTCTTATTTTGTTCTTAACTGCCATATTTCTTTTAATGGCTGAACATCAACTAAAACGCAAAATTATGATTGTAATTTTAATTATACATCTAATGACCGTCGGAGTACAATTTTCAAGGAAATACGACAATACATGTGTATTGTACGGCGCAATAGTTGTTACAGTTGGAGATTATTTGTATTAAAATTAGTGAGTGTAAAATTTTGCGTTTCACGTTGTTTCTAAAGTTATTTTTTTCTTATGACTTTCATTTCAGCCTCAGATTGTTCTTAATTTGTTCTTATTTTTCAGGCGACTTGACCCTCACTGTTCTTATTAAGTTTGTTCTTAATAAAAAAATGCATTGAGCTATTCATTTATTGCTTAACTGATAAGTGATGTATAGTTAGTTTGTCCGGCCTAAGGCTATAAGAGGTAATGAATTTTTGGCAAAAACTCCGGATTGCAACTTAAACCGACGTTGAAAATCGTAAATGTCTAAGTATAGACATAGTTGATACATAGAAAAATCAAGAAACCACTCCAGGTATGAGTAAAATGCTTACTAATATTGGGCGAGCTGAAATTTGCGGAATCACAAAGCGGCTTATCGTGCATGCACAATATCGTCCGAATATTCATCTTTCATTAACTTCGTATCTTAATCTTTAAAGGCAAATTGTGCTGTTAGCAAATCAGCAAATCAACAAGCTTCCTTTACTCAGTACCATTGGCTGCTTTGTTGCCGGTGCGCTTTTGGCGCTTGATTGGCAGTACATTCTGGTTGGCTGATTTACAGTGCATTCTGGGCGACTAAGTTGCAGTGCATTCTGGTCCAAATTTTGAATACACAATCTGAATGAACCGTCGTAAAGCTCGTTGAACTGTATCAGATGGGCTGCAAACTGACAATTCAAACCAGTTTATATAGTAAACTAATATGATCGAGAATATTCACTGAACTGAAGAGTTTCATAATTCGTATTATATTAAAGGTCAGTAAAAACAGAATTCTAGTCCTATATTTAGTCTGACTAAAGCTGTAATATTCAAGACCACCGCTTCTGTTAAAAACCGTTGCTGCAGTTGTGTCTATATATTGATATGGAATTTATAGTAAAGATTCAGTCAGACTTCAGACAAACCACAACTCTACTGAGACTCATTCAGTAAACTAATTTCATTCCCCATTACTGTTTTTTCTTCTTCTAAAGCTTTTTTTAGAAGTTTCCTTTGGAGTGCTAAGTAACAATTTTTTTTAATTTTTTGAAAGAACTCGAGGAACCACTAAAAACAACACCCAAAGTTTTTTGGGTAATGTTAATTGTTTTTCTTCCAACAAACAGTTAAATAATTAGGAAAAAGCTTTTAAGGAAATGATGTGACGTGAAGCCAAAAAACAAAAGGATATAGCGACGCTAATAAGAAAACAGGATATTAAACGCAATTTTTAAATGCATCGTGCAAGCGGTTATGTGGGATTTTCCAATTTTTGTATTGTGACAATAAATTAGTTTAGCTCTTGCGTGCAAAACCGCCTTTTAGAAAGCTTGTATTGCGATAGATACCAATTTAAAATTTCGCACTAAATCATGCATGCAAAATCCTATAGTAGATAAAATTATGTTGTTTTTCTGACGCCATTCGATAAGATATACGAAAACTGAATGCATTTGAAAAATTAATAGCATTTTCTTACTTAACTTAATCGGAAGCACAAGAAGAACTTCATAACACATTATGAACGACAAACAATGAGTATTTAATCTCTTGTCGATTTAGTTCAAACAAATTCAATATAACAAATACAAAAAGCTGCGTGGTCTTGTTTCATTGAATAACAAGTTTGTTCAAACCATCTCAAATATTAATTCTTGTCTAAATTTATATAAAATGATAGCTTTCGTTCAGCCCGTGCTTATTGACGGTGGAGCAGTTCAGCAAATTGAGGTGAATTTTCGTCTTTAGAGTAAGTACGACCTTCAAGTGTTTTGTAAGACTTATACCATTATCAAAAAAGTATTCGGAACTCGTCATATGAAATTTTGTCGGTGTTTCTTTTTTCTTTCTTGCTTTGGTGTCTGAAAGAGTCCTACTCGTAGCACGAAATGCGTTTACTAAAATGGGCAACTCGCCGAACGTTTTTTTGTGTAGCTCAATTAAGATTCAGTTGACAGAATGTTTGCGTTTCTTTCAATCACACATCACAGCTAACTGATATCTCTGCAAGCTACAGTAAATAGTTGAATATCAGATAATTAGGGTTTGAACCATAATACTTTGAAAGCAGCTGGTACAATGAGGCAGAAATTGGCAGATCAGATTTTAAAAAAAGGATTTGGTAGAAATCGGAAGAGGAACGTTCAAAATATTTTTTTTTAAATGGGTAACTCACCGAATAGATTTTTTTTGCGAGGCTCGCTTAAGCTTTGAAAACAATGTTTGCATTTCTTTCTATATCAAACATTATAGCTCTGACCACGATTTAGAAAATTAAGATTTACAAAATTAAAGTACAAAAGCTCTGTTTGCATTTTAATACTTTTCGAACATCAAAATATTCTTTATACAAAACACGCTTTCTCAAGAGTTTAAACAAAGATGAAAATCTTTGTGCTCCAAATGAAATGTAAGTTTTGACCAAACAACAGTTCTTTTATTAGCTTACTGATGAATACAGTTCGGCTGTAGAGAAAACAGTAACTAAGATTATGCGCACTAAATTTCTTTAGCCGTTTTTTAAATTTTCCCTTTTCTTTATTCGGAGATTGTCAATATCATTCGTTCAGCCCAAAAAAATATTCTCGAATATTGCGATATCAGAATATCCTGATTAAACCTGTCTTAAACTTTTTAGTTCGCATTAAAACATTGCATTCTTTTTCAATGACAGTATTTGAATTTTCCCAATTATGTTAAACGAATAATTGTAAAAAGTTTCCTTTCTGATTAAAATTTGGTTTACCGAATTGAATAGTTTCTGTAAGGCCGTCTGGAAAGATTAAACAATAATCTAAAAGAGGTTGGGAATTTAATAGAATTTCATTTCAAGTTTTGCAAAAAAAATCAGTTTTGAAAGTTAGGATTTCATTAGTTTTTGTAAAATTATGGCTAGCATAATAAATCAAAATTAAGCAAAGCAAAACTGACACACTTTTTTTCTTTTTCTTCACTAACTGAAAAAAAGGATTTGATCAATACATTTTACGAAAAACAGTTGATGTGTTCTTTTTAGTTTAAAATTTTCTGAATACTGATTGTAGCCATAAGTAGATCTGTTTGGGTTCTTTCAATATAAATTTTGAGAAAACGAAAATTTGTAGATGGCTCAGTCGCCGAAATTCCTTGCATGTTCGAGTTTTTGTATAAATGGGATTTAAAATGCCTAAAAATATTTTGTTTCGCATGTTTTTAACAACAAGACCCAATAGGCTATATATTTGATTGTATTTTGACCGGGCTTTTTCTCTGAAATGCCGAAAACGGGCTTAATTCAAGGAGAAGCTTTTAAGGTTTGGACGTTTTTTTTGCAAATGAAAAAAATAACTGATTATCTGCATGGTTGTGTGGAAATTCAATTTTTTGTATAAGAAATAGTATATTTTTCTGAGGTTCATTGTTCTTGAATTTTTGATGGCTTCACTGATCAACTCGTGTTTTAAATTGTTTTTATTTCTGTGAGCGGTTCGCAGGTAAGCAGTACGCCGGAGATAACTTCATAACAAGTGAGAAACATCGTAAATCTTTTTTTAAATTTTATATTGTATTGCTAAGTTAAATTACGAGTTTTACTGATTCCAGTTCCTTTCTGAAAACGTCTTGCTAGTTACCGAGTATCAGCCAACCAGCTTTTTCTTAATTTTTGGTCAGTTTCAGCTTCGTTGTATATATTAAAAAAAAATTTAAATGATATAAGCTTCTTAGTACTTGGCCATCGGGAAGAAATCACTTTTCTATTACAAACATGAAAGTTTATAACTAACGATTTTGTGTCCGTTCACTGATTCTTTATCAATACTGTTAACTTACGCCTATGGGGGTTTTCAAAATTAAAATTACAATACAATACAATAAAATTACTAACTGGTTTACACCAGTTTCTTTTCCTTCCAAAAAAACTTTTTAACTTCGGTTAAACTTGCCGTTCATGATTTAGTACCGTCGCTGGTCGATCGTTTCTACTTGAGTATCACTTAGCCTGCGCAGCGGCTCTTAGAGATTGGACCCTATCCCCCAGTCCCTCAAGAGCCAAGCCCCAGTCCCCCTAAGAGCCGCTACGCAGTCTAGTATAACTGAGTTAGCTGCTTGCATTTTTTAAATCAACCTTGTCTTCGATATACTTGTCAACACACAGCAACCTTGTAAATACTATTGGCGGATTCTCTGCTTTTCACGCTGTAGTACATTTTGTATAAAACGGTTTGCCATTTGTTGCTACCTTCTATGGATCAGCGCCAGTAATCTGCTTAAGTACCTGCCCAGCGGTTATCTGATTTCCCTCATTTATGAATATACAAACAACCTCGTTCCCAGGACTTTTCCCTAGAGGATAAGTAGGGCCGACAAGCCCTGGGAACGACGTTGGTATTTTTAAAAGCTAAAAGCGAAGCTACAATGAAAAAGTCGAAGAAACAAAGTAGAACCGGTTGTGTCAACGTGTGTTGAACGGGACCTCCAAGTCTAACTACTCCTGTAAGGTTAACCTCCAACAGAACCCATTGGACGTGTGTTACAGCTGAGTTGGTGACCGCAGGAGCGGGCTGAACAAAATATCTGTGTAGCTCAAAAAGACATATGCGTTATAAATGTCGGCGAATATTTAGTTGATGATTGTAAACAGGCAAACCACTCGTCATTGCGTCGCTGCTAACTACATAAAGAAATAATACTTCTTTCTAACTTTTCTAACATTTCTTATGTCAAAAATGAGAGGGGGAGGGGGAGGGGGTGGGTTCGCCATTGTTTATTCTTTTGCAGGGCAGACAGAGTGCGTGTAAGTAGCAGTTCATGAAATTGATTTTTGTCCGTGACTAAGCTTAATCTGGAGCTACCAGTTAAGAAATAAAACATTTTCCCCCTGCCTTCGTATAATGGTGAAAACCAAGGCGAACGCACGTTTGGGAGAATTCGAGAGCAGATCAGTGAAAACCCGAGACGCAGTCGAGTCGCAGTGCCTAAGGTCTCTGCCAGTCACAAGGGCCTGGGTTCAAACCCCGTCTCAGCCGAGTGTTGAACATTTGTGTGACCTTCTTTTCTGCCATAGTTAAGTCAGCTTTTCACTCTTATGAGGTCGGTAAAATGAGTAACAGCTTCTGCTGGGGGCTAACCTGCGATGGATTAGTGTCCTGTCCAGGGGGAGTCAATGACTCTCATCCGCTTAAGTCGCTTCACACTACAGAAAACCGCAGAGACAAGCATCGGCTCCAATGAGTCACTTAGGCTCGTGAAAGGATTTACCTTTTTTGAAATTGTTTTTACTTAACGTAAAATGTATTTTAAAAGTGGCTCCGCGGAGTTTTTTAAAAAAGGCATTAATCCTGTGGGAGACTAATTGCTATACCTGCGGGATATCTATAGCAATCATAAAATAAATGCAACCGATACATCCGGATTGATGAGTTTACGCGGTACATCCTTGCTGGTAGGAAGGAAACGTGAGTACGAACTTTCGTTTTCTGTTTCTTTAAAACATTTAGTTTGTTAAATATTCAAATACTTTGCACGCTAAAAAAGAAATTTGGGGACGTTATCATTTACTTGATGAAAATAAGATTCCTAAGACTCTTAAAAAGCAAAAATTTATTTTACAATTTCTTTATTTTTTGAAAGAAAAAAGACAATGTAGACATTATTTTTTGCCTTAAGGAAATCGATCAATTCGTGAGTTTCAGCACTAAAAACAGCTTCGAGGTAGCTTAAACGTTTTGTGTAATTAAATTAATCCATTCAACGTGGTTTTGAGCAGATATATCTTTTGTCTTTTTTAAAAGAAAGCATTTGATGGTTTAATTTTAAAGAGCTAATCTTTACAGTTAGTTTGAGGTGCTTTAATTTATCATGTTTGTCAAAACACGGCACAAGGGATTTCTCCCAACAATTTGCTCTTCGAGCACAACTCTCAAAAGGCAATCTGCGTTTAGAAAAACACAAAACAGCACGACTTTCCGCGGCAGATTTATGCGTGCAATTTGGCACAATCAAAATAAAAACAAGCCCAGCTGATGTTTGCCATCACTAGGAAAGATTTTCAGCTAGAAACTTGAAAGAAACTGAGCAACACTGCATAAAACAAAAAGGTTCCCTAAAAACTGTTCATTAAACAATGAAAATAGCTCGCCTCTAAGTATTAAACCGTACAATGCGTGTGTGAAGCGTGCCCAGTGAGAAGGAAGGTATTTCATTTTCTAAATCTGTTTTGTTTTTCCTTCAAAATAAACCACTCTAGAAATTAAGAACAATTTCAGACTGCAGTCGCCAAAAAATTGAAAATAACGAGCCTCCGCAAAATTCCGCGGCATGCACTGGTTTCTAGCAAAAAACGCCTGTAGTGCATTTTATTACAGTAACAAAACCGTTTAAATTTGTTTTTAGCGAATTGCTCTTGTACTTTTTTTTACTAAAAGCAGCTGACTCAGATGTTTAGCGGCTGTGATAAAAGGCTGGTGAAAGCTTAATTCATCTCTTTATGTTTACTGCTAACCCAGTTAGTAGCTTAGTATATGTTACAATGCTTTTGTCCCCCATAAAGTGGTATGTGAATTACCGTTCTTTGTTCAAACTTTTATCATTACCATTCAACAAAAATCCACTTTAAAAGAATCCTTGAAAGCCACTGCGGGGCACTGTATGACAAACATCAATTGAATTCTGTTAAACTCCATGCAGCCTTGAATAAAAGGGAGGCTCTTAAGAACAGTAGCGGTTGTTTTTTGTTTCTCTGCATGCCGCCTACAACAGAGTGCAATGACTTCCAAGAAATTTTAAGATAAATTAACTTTTTCTGCTTCTTTAGTAGAGCTGGGCACCTGTGAAATGCTAACTGCAGTACAAGAAACCCAACAGTTTGGATAAGCACAAAATAATACAAGAATACACAAACTAAGCATTGTTGAGAATACCAATATATATAATCTCAAACTTAAGAAAAAATCCCGAACTGTCAAGGGGCAAACATACCTTAGCTACAAGTTTTTTTTATAAGAACCAGTAAATTTTGCTGAGGCTCATTGTTCTTAATTTTTGGGCGATTTCAGCCTCAATTTGTTCTTAATTTGTTCTTATTTCTGTGTGCGGTTTTTATTGAAGAAAAAACAAAAGAAAACAAGGTATTGGAAAATGAAGCGCCTGGTGCCACATAGGTATTGTACCGCTGAATTTAGCCGGAGAGGAACTACCTCCCTTGTTTGTTGAGCAGTCTTTCAGTGAATCTTTTTATGTTTTATGCTGTATCGCTAAGTTTTAGTCAATTTTCTACCACAAAAACGTTTGTAGTTATCAAGCCTCAGCCTCAGCTTGTTCTTAAATTCAGTTCTTAAATTTTGGCAAATTTGATCCTTGTTGTTCTTATAAAGTTGTTCTTATAAATAAAAAGCTTGTATCTAAACAGAGGGGATTAAATTCACATCATATTGTGTTATCACAATACGATTTCTACGTAAACTTAGGTGTGTCCACCTTGGGCTTAAAGTTCATCTTTTTTCAGAAGCACATGAGCTGAAAATCTTACATTCACAACACAAAACACTCAGCTTTGTGATTCATATATAAAGATTATAAACGACGTATAGGCGAACAAATTTCAACACAAATAACAGGAGAAAGATCGAGGATTTACAAAATAAGGATTTTTGCAAATTATAGCTTGAAAAGAGAACGTAAATGCTTCTCCAATGTTTTTACTGCATGAGAGTAATAATTTTAGAAAATGATTTTTCTCTAACAAAAACAGAGGACTGGTTAGCTATTCCCGTGCAACTGTGCTTCTGAGTTCAATTTCTTAAACGCATCTGGAAAAATCTAGTTCAATTGCAAATGTGACCCAGGCTTGAAAATTTACACTAAAATAACACACCATGGACTGCGTGCTATATCCATGCAGGTACCCTCGATAGATCTGTCTCTGTAGCATACTTTTTAACAAACCTTTTCACAAGTTTTGAGAATTGTAAAACTAAAGTCGTCAACTTTATATTAAATGTTTCTTACTAACTGAAAAGCGTGAAACCAAGTCTTTTTATCATTGTAGTGCCTTTAGTTTTGCATCTCAAATTTCAATGAATGAAAAGATTTGCATACAGCGATAACTGTGGGTTTCGTTAAACTTTTAAAGGAGAAATACAGTGCAAGGTTGAATGATTTAATTTAACATAGTTTCTCTTTGTAGATTAATTTAATTTTATTTGTAGATTAATTTAATTTCTCTTTGTAGATTAGGACAGCTTACCAGATGTTTTATTGTTCGACGACAACTATTTTTTTTCAAAATCTCGCTTGAAGTGGAGTGGGTGGGGGTTAGCATTGTGGGCGAGATCGCCGTGAATATTTGTTTAAGGAGTCTATCTTTATAAAAAAAAAAGAGTTTTGTAGTTCCAGTAGTTCTTGGTTGTTCACACTTTTTTTTAAAAGAACAACCTTATAAGAACAACGAGGCTAAAATTTGCCAAAATTTAAGAACAATTTAAGAACAAGCTCAGGGTGAGGCTTGATAACTAGGAAAGTTTTTGTGGTAGAAAATTGACTAAAACTTAGTGA